>JAUCNO010001440.1:504009-515634 GCA_032353835.1 Enteromius viviparus
CATACAAATATATTATATAAAGAAAAACTTTTATTTTGATGTGATTAATCATGATTAATCCGTTGACAGCCCTAGTATGTACATATGGTACTGTTGAATGATTTATTGCATAAAATTTTTTTCATAATATGTGTATATTGTGTATTTATGTGTGTATATATGTATTTATTTTGTATATATGTATATATAAATACAAACACATGTTTGCATATATTTAAGAAAAATCCTGAAATATATATAATATAGAATATTCTAATATGAATATATAAATGTATAAACATGTAATTTTCTAAATATATGAATGAACGTGGGTGTATTTATATATACATAATGAATATACACAGTACACACACATATTATGTAAACAACAACTTATTTGCAAATGCATAATTGTGATTTAAATCAACTTTTTCAAAACTAATATTTAACCAGCTAGTCTGATATTTTAACCTCGGTTACTATTTTATGCCAGCATTTTCATATACTAAACTTTGAATTAGTAGGCAAAAATGTTTGAAATATTATTGTTTTAAAAAACAAACTTACTTTTTTTCTTTAAGAATAATATAATTTCCCAGTAGTTTACATATTTAAAATAAGACCTTTTACTATTTGTTATAATTATGTGCTATTTTTATTGTATTAACTGGGCAGCCATCTGGAATTTTCGTACATATACAATTTTAAAAAATCTAAATGAATAAAAGGTACCTTTATCTTTACTTAACTTAATTTTGGTTGGTGGTGTTGTTGTTAGTTTAATAAATTTGTGCAATTAATTGAGCATCCCAGTTGCATTTTATGATTCAGATTCAAATGGAGGACAGGGGTGTATGGGTCACCTGAATCTCTGTTAGAGCACTCTTCTCTTGAGGACCACACGAGCTCTGGGCCTCCTGGAGCTCTTTCTCCAGCTGCTCCAATCGAGCAACACGGATCTGTATGCAGAAACATGCAAAGTAATTTTTCATACAATATATAGTGAACATTTAATGAATGTTTAAACATAATTTTGAGAGGATCATACACAGCTGATGGCCCTTTTCCTAATCATCCCTTGTTCAATCGCACCCAATCAAGCCATTTCCCCTTCAGTACAATTGCTCCCAGCTTTTCATTCCCTGCTTCCCGCTTTTGTACATCCCTCCTCCACCCCTTCTCCTCCATTTTCCATTTAGTTCACGCCTTTCCGGGGGCAGACGGTAAACGAGCCGAACGCTCTCACGGCTCGCTCCCCAGACAGCATGCCAAATTTGCTTATTCATTCTGAGGAAAGCGTAAACTCTTGAAATAAGGTTTCTCGTAGTGTCACAAGATGATCCACTGATGTCACATGGACTGTTTTACAAATGTGTTGCTATGTTTCTGGATTTGGGATCATTTCAGTTGTGTTGCTGTCTATGGAGGGTCAGATAGCTCTCTGATTTCAACAAAAATATCTTAATTTATTTTCAGAAGATAAATTTGTATCTTTGTTTGGAGCAAACCGTGATAAACGTGAGCCAAAACACAATAATTGTGTGATGAGCCATGCATAAAGCGATGTGATGAGAACCCTGTTTGTGTGTCTGTGTGTGGGTTATATTTCAGTACGGCTAGTGTGTGTGTATTTGCTCGGTGTTGAAAAGCTGGTTGCGTCAACATGCTGCTGTCAGTGGTGAAAAGGTCATTCATTTTCCCTTCTGTTTTACAGACGCACCGCTACCATGTACCTCCCTGCTATTTGCCTCACGGAACAAGAGAACACACACAACATGGTGTTTAATTAATCAGCACTTTAGAAACATCATCCTGTCAAGTCCTGTCAAGTCACAGAGACTGACCGCAACATCGCACTAGCTACCATTCTGCAATGCACAATTCAAAAAGGCCTTGTTCTACAATTTACTTCTACTAATATTTTTTATACTGCATGAAAAGAATAATAGGTCTCTCACCGATCTATTGTACATTGTTTTTTATGCTGTACTATTTTAGTGTCAAAAGTAAAATTTAGATTATATTTTTTCACCTTTTGTCATTTCCAAAAATATATGACAATTTTAATTCTGCAGAACGCAGAAGATAATTTTTTTTGTTTTTAGTTTTTGTTTGTAAAATGAAAGTCGGTGGGGATAAAAATCACATATGCTGTTTTTATTTTCCACAACAAATAAAAACAAAGAAATTTATGTAATTTTAAATGAATACTGTACTACTGTTGTCAGCAAGTTTTCGAAAAGTCGAAAAGTTACACATAAATCCAAGAATTGCACAGAAAATCTCTTGCAAAATGAAGCACTGCATTCCAAATATCTCAAACACATTTGCAAACACCATTGCCATAATATTAATTGCTGTTAGATTTTTGTGAGTTACACAGAGAATTGTGTGTTGTGTTTAATTGCAGTCAAAGGTCGAGAATTAGTGTAGTGGTTTTGCAGATTTGATTGTTCTGGTATTTCAGGTTTCAGAAATTGTGACAATTTTTTTTGTGTGTAAGCAGTTAAAAAAACTCTGACAAAGAATCCTGTCAAATGTATTATGTACCGTATCATTTTCTCCCCCAACTTCAAAATCATCCAATTGCTGAAGACTTACTGATCCAGTGTTTACAAAGTTATTGTCGAAAAACCCCCCTAAACTTAACAAAAATGGTAAAACAGTGATGTAGGATGATTTTAAATTTGCAGGAGAAAATATAATAGGAGTTTTTAGACATACCCTAACTGTCCTGAACCGGTAGAAAATGTAATTCACAAGAGGAACATTTGAGTACAGGAATTTAATTATTATATATTTTTTTAAATAACAATCATTACCCTAGATAAGACACTTCTTCCTCAGATGGGATCTTTTCTTATTGTCAGAAATAAACGTAAGGCCCTGATTTTGTTTTTCTCTTACCAGGTGAAGATGAGGCAGAGCAGGGTGCTGATGAGGATGAGCACCTGGTTGAACATGGCCGAGTGTGTTCGCTGAATCGCTCTGTGCAGGTCATTCTGAAAACAACAGAAAGAGAGAGATAAAGAAGGCAGAGATGAGAGACAGTGAGACGTTTAATAACAGAGAGCCATTGTGCTTGTACTTATGATAAAAATCCAAAAACAATCATTCAGAGCTCTGGTAAATTCGATAACCAGCAAGCTTTCAGCAGTAGAGGACAGATACAATCAGGAGAATAAGGCACGAGGAGGAAGTGAGATAGAGATGGAGAGGAAATAAGAGCCTTGTGATGAAAGTGGATACACATTGACACAATTGTTCTGGAAGAAAGGATAGAAGATAGGCTTCATTTCTTACAATCATGTTCTCGAGAGCGTGTTTGGCCAGCCAGCAGTTCAGGAAAACAGGAATGAACAAGTTTCTGAGGGAGGGCAAAATCACCTGATTGGAAAGAAAGAAAAAATACAAAAACAACAAAACTTCATTTCTTTTATTTCAAAGAGTTTTGTTCTTCAGCTATGATACAAAATACAGCAATTCAGGAGTGCTGCTGTGCCGCTGATGAATCTTCAGCATCATGGAGAAAAATATACACATTTTAGTTATTTCTAAGCACATGTAAATTATAAAACCTGGCAGCTTTACGCAAACAACAATGGCATACAGCACTTCTTTCAGTTTATTACATTTGAAATATGGATATTTTTCTCAGAAAATGCATGGTTTCACTACAGGACGCCTTTATTGTCCCCCCGGAGCAATGTGAGGGACGTTTTATTAGGGATGCACGTTCTTTATTTCACAACTTCTGAAACTGTTAACAACAAACGCCCGCTTAGTCCCACTAAAAGACTTGGAGGTGCCTGGACAATTTCTAATTCAACACCGATTGGAGTTACATACACATGCTTTAAAGGCGAGTAAAATAGCTTCTGGTTAACGGGTTTGTAAAAATGGTTCGTTTATTTAAATTGTAATAATTGTTATACTAAAATGCATCAAAAACATGCATTAATATTATTAATCAGCAAATTAGGAGTTTATTGAGCCAAACTTTGTAGTTTATAGTTACAGCAGTTTTGGATCTTAAAGTGGTCCATTAAAATCCCATTGGTTGTTGTACTTACAGTGATCACGAAAGGAACGGCGCTGATCATCTCCAGAACGAACGGAATGCGCAACACTTGCTCCCAAACGTTGCCCTGGAAACAAGGACACTCTTGTTAGGGTCAAGAAACACTATTGTCTGTGTGACCTCTCAGATTAAAGGATAAAATGCTGCTTTGATTGGGTTTGATCCACTGAAAAAAAAGCAGGGGTTAAGGTCACTCTCCTCGCCCCCCTCGGAAATATCATTCCTCGGAAGTTTCATTTATCGGTTGCAGTTGAGCCTGTGGCTGAATTAAGGTGCTAAACATCTGCCACATTTTACAAGCTAGATGCATGTTTAGGTCTCACCCTGCGTGGGTGAAGAGGCCTAGATGGTTTGGCAAGAAATCAATGCAGAACAAAGAGTGCAAGAGATGTGCTGATGCAGGTTGTGGCGTCTGCGTCAAGCATGCCTTGTGTTTTCTCTACCCACTTAGTCTTCTTCAAAACAGCTCAACGCAAGCGATTGATTGTCACCGGCAAACTCTTCCTCTTTCAATCGCTCCCAAAAAACAGGTCAAAACAAGTGGTTAAGCTTGTTTTTGTAGCTTGTTTTTTGCTTATCTAAGAAGGTCTAAAATACCATCTAAAACAAAGACGATATATCAGTCTGGACTAGCTAATGACCTGCTTTGAACATCTCAGAACCACGTGGAAGCAGCTGCCATCAAAAGATGGTTTTAGATGCAGAGTCCAGCAGGTTTCGACACCTTTTCTTTATCTATTTCCGTTTGACTTTGTCAAATAAACTTTGAGTACTGTAGATCTATTAGTCCAGGTGAAGGTGATCTAAAACGTCGACTTGACATCATATTAAACATATCAGCGCTGCTTATGAATATTTATTAGATGAGGTAACATTCTGAATTGATTTTGCAGAAAAGCAAATGTTAGTAAATGAGCGCTTTAATAGCATTCATGCTCACACATTGGTTCAGTCTTTTGTGTACTGAGGGAGTTTTTTTATGTTTCTTGGGACTAAGCAATGTAAATATCATGTTTATCTCATTATCGGTTTGGTATTAAAACATGCAAGATAAATATCACTCAGAACAGAATATTATTGCCTGTGATTTGTAATAACAATTCTTTTAGAAGTATGCGGAGAAGTGTCAAGTGTATTAAAGGAACACGGCAAACTTTTTAACGCCAGAGTTCAAAAGTCATAAGAGTCAAGTTTAAAAATAAATAGTTAAACTCTTTTGTAATTTTTGAGCGTGATCTAATGGTCTAATCAGATTCATTGATGTATGCTAAGCTATGCTAAAAGTGCTATCGCCAGACTCAGAGATTGGCTGAATGGATTAAAAAAAATGGTAAAACTCAACTGTTTAACTCTGAGGAAGTTGAAGAATGAGCCTATCGAGTGTTCCTTTAAGAATGTAAACTGTGTAAAACCATGAAATAAACCACAACTTAATTAGCCATTTTATTAGATAAATGTTTAAAATCCTCTGTGCTTATATTTAAAGTGACCTTGTAATGTACTGTATAGCATAATGTAAAGTAACAAAAGCCCACTTACAGTAAGTGTAGTGTTTATTAAAACACTTAAGTATACTTTTCTCAAGCTTCAAAGAAGTACTCATGCTGAGTTACAGTTTGGCATAAATGCTTGCTACTAAATCAGCATTTCAGAGACAGCAGAAGTAATTAAGTGGATCAAAAAACACTTGAAGTAAGTTCAGACAAACCAACTTATATAAGTTATAAAAACCTACTGATATTTGTATACTTTTGTATACTAGTTTATTCTTTTAAAGTAGACTTTTTATCTCCTTAATAAGTAATCTTTGTTAAAGTATGCTAAAATGTAGGGATTTCTATGGAAGTCTGTTTTTCGCCATCGAATAAAAAAAAATATAAAGCTGCAAGGAAAAAGTCAGAATTGTGACTTTGAATTAGATATAAAGTCACAATTCTCACTTTAAAACTTGCAATTCTCAGAATTGCATGATATAAAGTTTCTCATTAGCATGTTGGTCAAAATTGAACTTTATAACTCACAATTGCGAGTTTATATGTAATTTGTATCTAACAAAGACTTTTTCTTCTCTGACATCGATTCAAAAGATGTGTTTTCTGACCAAATAAATTCAGGCAAGGTTACTCAAAGTTAAAACAGCCTTGCAGCTGGTATTATAATGAATGGAAATGCAAACAGATTTAGATAGCTCTTTCCAAGTATTACAGACTTCTTTGAAGCCAAGAGGGTCTATAGCGTACATGTGATAAAACCACGTGCACATGTGTTGTTTGACTCACCTTGTAGCTGAGGTACACCAGCAACATGGTCTCTGAAAAACTGATGAATGCAACAAGCACCTGGAGAGAGGCGAAAATAGACAAACAAAGAGACAAAAAGGGACAAAGATGAGAGAGAAGCAGAGGTTGTGTAGGAAGAAACAGCAGGGGCAGCGTGTTTCACACTGTCTGAGAAAAAACGGCCAAACTGAGGGCAACACAACAATGGCAAATGTATCTTTCAAACACAGGCACTTTCATGTACCATGGTTTGATTTTTATTAAAGCTAACAGGTTTTTGTTACATGAGTGTCGCAATTTGTTTTTCCTGGAAAATGTTTTAAAATGTTTCATAATTTATTTCTGTTTCTTGAATTTGCAGATTTGACTTTTTACCCAAAAATTTAAATCTTAAAATCTAAAATGTGACCTCAGTCCAAAAGTTACCAAGCAATCATAATTTATGTAACAAACGCTCTAAGTCGTTCAGAGTTAAGCAAAGTTTTATTCAACACCGGAAACAGTCTGAGAGAATAATCCGTAAACAGGCAAAAGTCACAAAGGCAGGCAGCTAGAATCACAGTCAAGATAAACAGTCCAGGGTCATACACAGGAAAACAAACACAGGAAAATATGCTCAGTAATACCTCTAAAGGACGGTAAGACTTAAACTAGTCTCACAAAGTTTGCTCCTTATAAAGGCGAAATAATGAAACCTAATTAACACCTAACACGAATCAGCCGAGGTCCGAGGGGTAAAATGAGTCCGGGTAGGAACCTTAGTAAGCCGGTAAAGGTTATCGCTGCTGGCAGTCGTAGTAAAGGTAAGTTGGGTAAGTTGGTGGGCTCCCCGGTCCAGGAGAATAGAGGCGTTTGGAAGCCCAGTACACATTGAAACGGCGTAAAAATTGGTGGCTGGTTTGCGTAAGGAGTTCTGTGCATTCGCTCAGAGAAGGTACTCACTCCAGTCCTGTTGGTTCTGGTGGCAGTAGAAGTGTGTCAGTTCCTAGTTAAGTCTCTCAACTTGGCCGTTTGACTGAGGGTGATATCCAGAGGTTAGGCTAACACTGATGTTAAACTAAGTGCAGAAGGCCTTCCAGACTGGGGACCTGCTGTCTGACACAATGTCCTTGTGCTTCTGTGATTTCTGACATGATGTCCCATTGAACAGGGACCAGGATGATGGATGGAGGAACGATGGGTGTAAGTTGTTTCTCCTGTATTAGGTGGTCAAACTGACGGGATAGAGCATCGGCCTTGCCATTCTTGGACCCTGGACGGTATGTGATGCTGAAATTTAACCGGTAGAAGAGTGACCATCAGGCCTGGCGAGAGTGGAGACGTTTGGCAGTTCTTAGATATTCCAAATTTCGATGGTGTGTGAGCACGATGAAAGGAGTGGCCGCCCCCTCTGGTGACTTTGCTGTCATTCATGGTGACCCCCTCGGATCCGACCCAAGAAATTATATTGTAGTTAGGTGGAACTCACACTTGGGAAGTTTAGCATAGAGCCTGTGCTGGATCAGCTGCTGAAGCACCATTCTCACGTGCTTGATGTGTTCTTGAAGACTTTCTAAGAAGATAAGGATGTCATCAATGTAGGTGATGAGACTGTTAGAGAGTCCGAAGGGCATAACTAGGTGTTCGTAGTGCCCAGTAGTGGTCTTCAACTCATCACCGGCCTGGATGCAGATGAGATTATAGGCGCTCCTCAAGTCCAGCTTGGTGAAGATGTGTGCGGTGCGAAGCTGTTCCAGGGCAGAGAGGACTAGAGGCAGCGAGGTGTGGTGTCTGTTGAACAGTTAAGCAGTGTTTCCGGCAGGTAGGAGACCACTGTGAAATTTCACGATCCTTCCAGAAGATCATGGGGTCATGTTTGGTGAGCCAGGGGAGACTGAGAATGAGAGGGTGCATGAGTGACTGAATGATGTGGAACTGAATATACTCTGAGTGTAATGAACTTGTGATGAGAGTCAATTCCTCTTTCATTAGAGTGACTTTGCCAGTTCCTAGCGGTAAGCCGTCGAGGGTTGCCACGGCCACATGGGGCATGCATGTAACGAGAGAGAGATGGTGTGAGTTAGCAAAGTTCTGATCGAGGAAATTCCCGGCCGCCCCGGAGTCCACAAAGGCAATAGTCAGGATATGGCGGCCATTAACCAAAAGACACACCCCGAGTAGTAAACAGGTAGACAAGACTCTCACCCGGGGATCAGCAGATCTAGAAGGTCTGGTAGGACAGCTGGCACGGAGGTGTCCAGGTAGGCCACAGTAAAAGCAGAGTCCGTTCCTGCTCCTTCTCTCCCTCTCCCCCTCAACCAATACATAGCTTTCAGAGGAGGCCCCTGATATCCTGCTTGAGCTGCGAGACTCCTGAATGTGAGCATGTAATCCACTGCCATCGAGGTGCCCTGATGAAGGTAGAGTAGCTCGTCCTTTGCCTCTTTACCGTCAGCGCAGTGGTAAAACACCTCTCTGAATTTTTTCCAGAAGTGCTGATAGGAGGGGAATGCCATGCTTTGTCCTTCCCAAAGCACCATAACCCAGCTAAGAGCCTTCCCCGTCAACAGTAAGCACACTAAGGCGACCTTGCTATCATCGATGACATAGTTCTGAGGCTGCTGGTTAATGAAGATAGCGTTGTAGCAGAAAGCCTCTACACTTGCCTGGAGTGCCGTCACATTTGTCTGGTAGTGCCATGCGGGTTGTGCCGCAGTAGGCAACCAAGCCCCTGACCTGAACCGGCTGCGGCGGCCTCCCCGGTTAGGGCCTGCATGGAGCAGACGAGTTTCTCCGTCATGGCGGTAAGCTTATCTAATTGCTGGTGGTGGACCGCGAGCACGGAGGCCTGCCGGGAGACCTCGGACACCTAGTCTCACAAAGTTCGCGCCTTATAAAGGCGAAATAATAAGAAAGACCTGGCGCGAATCAGCTGAGGTACGTGGGTAAAATGCGAATGTTCCCATTGCTGGCGGTCGGAGAGGTGCCACAGAGGCACCGTTGGTGACAGAACAAAAGTTTATTTAGAAAGAAAGAAATATAGAATAAAATACAATATATTTCCATTTGTTAACATTAGTTACATTAGTGTTTACTAATACATTATTAAAGTGTATAATTTATAACGTATTATTAAAGTTAAAAATGTTAACATTTCTTAATTGAACTGAGCTTATATGAATTATTATATGTTATTTTTTTTAAATTAATTAATGTTAACAAATATGAATAATTAATATCAATGTGAGTGTATGTTAGTGAATGAGTGAGAGGATTTATTTGTTCTGACCTGAAGAGCCCAGAGTGGCAGAGGCCTGTTCACCCAAATAATGAGGGACCTGATGACAGGAAGCCGTTATTTTGACAAAACGAGATAAAGAATGAAAAGAAAATTACAAATTAGAGACGCTCAGATCAAGAGTGCTCATAATTGAACACTTTTTTTCTTCACACGTCAAACAAACACACCAATTACACAATTCAATCCAAGCTGGGGATTTAACATATTCAAACCAACATTTTTGTTACGAATGAAGAAATCAAAGCTGCATTGTGTGTATTCTGCATTAAGTAATGAGCACAGTGGCATCGTGTCAGACACACACCATTAAATGCTTACAGACTACCAACAGAATTTTTGATGTCTAATAAATGGTGAAAACCGAACCACCTTGTTAAACATGTCACGGAGACTCCTGGTGTAGTGTCCTGAAGTCAATAAATCAATTCTACTGTTGGCATGAGACAAAATGGCCTAACTGTAAACAACACCCATACATTTCCTGCAAAAAATCAATCGAATAATACCCAGTTAGAGCATGTTGGATGTTTAATGTATTGTTTAATTATGAAGAGTGGATTTCTAGATCAATCAGATTTAGTTTTTGGCGGGGCTACTGAGCCTACTAGTAATTGCATTTTATTTGCAATTAAATTCAAATATATCACTGTTTAAATGTATTTATTTTTCAATGCAGTTAGTTGAACCTTGTGTTTTTGATTCCACTTAATTAGCAAATAAGATTTTTTTTAATTAAATGAAATATGGTTACAAAATGTACACAATATTAATGATAAACTAAAGCATATGCTAATGTAATGCATTTAAATACATTGTAATTACATTGTTAATAAACTACTAATACACTAGTATATTGTAACTGGTGGTTGCATTCATCAGTAATTACACATTTGTGATAAAAAAAAGTTTATATTAAATGCGCGATATAGTGTATTATCTGCAAGTACAGTTTTAAAACCCATTCAATGCAATTTAAGTGCATTTATTTTTCACAAGGTAATGCTTAATATGAAATATCAAAAGAGTTGAGCGTCGAAAATTCTTTTCACAGAAGATTCACAAACGTTACAAATTATTGCATTGATTTTCTTCAGATCTTCTCTATTAAAATGGCTGTATGTCTGTGTTTCTGGCCCTTGGCCACCATCTTCATTTCTCATGCCAGAGTCAAGATCCTGGATACTTACCAGTCAAAATGGCTTCTGTTGTGGGCAGAGGCATTCTGCCGGAGACAGCCAGGACTGCAAGGGAAGCAAACACACACAGATAGGTGTTCTTATGCATGGATTATCCAAAGGCACTTCAATCTTCTCCAGATTGTTCCTCCAGATCTCACTTTCCCTTCGTCCACCCACACTATCTTCCTGACACTACATGAACTCTTCTCTGAACTGAAAATAGATCCCACGGTTTTCACTTTTGACCACCCTTCTCCTTCCTGTCATTAACTGGCATCTCTTTGGCATGAGCCCCTCTATAGGATGTTCTTCTGCACATTGGCTGAAAATACTTTTTTTTTTTTACACTTGCAACAGATTTTGACCTGTCTCTCTATCTCTTTGTCTATAGTTGTCATCCTTCTTTGCACTTTTAGTGAGAGTTGGTGATTTCTAGTGACATGACTGAAAATCACTGCGGGTGATGTGACAAAGTTCAATTTTATGCTACTGAGCAGAGAGGTAAGGCAGCAACTACCAATGGAAGTGCACCCTGTTGAAAAAACAGCTGGATTTAGGTATATTTTGAAGCTGTGATTTTGGTTTAAGCTGGTCCTTTGATGGTTTATGCTGGTTTGAACTGGTCTTGAACTTGGACCAATTTAAACCAGCATCCTAGCCTCAAAACATACCTCACCAGCAAATATAGCTTTTTCCAGCAGGGCAGACAGCCATTCAGCTGATACGTGAGCAGGAACACCTTCTAGTAACAGCAGGGGCGCCGCTAGCAATTTTGGGCCCTATGACAAAATATGAGGTTGGGCCCCCCTACCACACCCATTCTACTCA
>JAUCNO010001440.1:541553-559810 GCA_032353835.1 Enteromius viviparus
AAAAATTCTCATTGTGACGAGTAAAGTGTATCTGGGCAGCTCTCTGGGTGCTCAGCACCCCCAAAGCTCTGAACCTAAAATCGCCCCTGGTGGAAGACATTTGTTGATGATCTGGAGCAATTTTCCTGTTCCTTTAATAATAATGCAGGATTTGATTTAGACTGGGGAGGTAATTTTTGGATCACTGGGCAGAGAAAATTATACACGAGAACAAATGTTTTAGAGTGACTTACTGTAGTATGTAGACTTACCCTAATTTCATCTACCATTGTCCTGAGCTAAATCCTTGCTGCTGGTATAATAGCAGTAATTACAGTTGTCCTAACATTTTCCTCTTCATAATAGTGTTGTTACATTACACTGCAAGTGATGGTGGTGAACGAACAGTTTCCAATGTCTTCATATTCTGGATCCAGTGACCTATATGTCTAAATAACACTGAATGATTTTCCTTTATTTCGAAAAATTAAAAGGACAAATCTATTGTCCTAAAATAGATTTCTTCTATGAGGATAAATTCTGAAACATAATTCTTCAAAAGCATATTTTTAAAGGATCATATATCATAAGGAATCAAATTATCCTTGGTCTTTCATAGTTCATAGTTCACAGAATTCATAGTTTTTGAAAGGGAAAATAGAATAGAACATAAAAAAATATCCACTCTTACAACATCAAAAAACGTGTGTCTAATTCAGGCCAGGAAGTCGGAGAAAAGATGAAAATTTGTATGAAAAATCATTTTCTGTATGAATGAATTCTGAATGTAAAATTCAGAATAAGTAAATCATTTTGTTACAATCATAAAGATAAATTTCCAGGTTAGTCAAGCTTTATTTGAGAGACTCAGGATCCATTAGAAGACATACAGCATAACACACAGACTATATACAGTACAATGCATGTCAACAACAATTTATAAAAGACAGTTATAGTCTTAAAAATAGCCATAGAAATAAAAATAAAAATAAAATAATGGCCTTAGAAAAACTTTTTTTGACATCTTTAACATCTGAAGAATTGTTCTGTTTCACAAAAGGTTCTTTGTGGTGAAAGAAGGTTCTTCAGATTATAAAGAGATGGCCCTTTATAGAACCTTTGACTGAATAGTTCTTTGTAAAAAGAAAAATTATTCTTTAAAAAAAGAGTTTATACCAATGTTTCCTCATTAGAGACAGCAACATTTGAAAGCAGCATTCACAGAACTAACCAATACATTTATACATCAGATTTCTCTATTGAATCGGACAAAATAGGACAAAAAGAGTCCTTTTACTAACTACTTTCCAATTGTGGAGAAAATCTGGAAGCATCAGAAACAACACCTATATAGTAGACTGACTTGTGACACTGTTGATACAGTGTGAGTCAAGCACTAAATCAGCCCACTTGAGTGCATATACATTCTGCTGTAGAAACACCTACACAGCATCCTGGTTGTCTCCTGAATGCATCTTCAATTATGGATCCAACATCCCTGGTTGTCGTGATCACACCACAGCCTGTGCACCCACAGGAACACAGACACCACCTGTGCAGGGCTATCATGGATGGGGAGAAAATGCTCGATTTTACACGTTCCTTCCTTAGACATGTTCAAATCATATATCCTCAGCCCCGAGCGAGCATCCATATTACCTGATCTGTAGCTCCGGTGTCATTTACATGCATTCACCACTCATCCTGATAGCACATTCATCTCTCTCAATGAGATTAGCTAACCTCTTCTACCTTTCCCACGGAGAAGCGTTGAGGGTGACATAACCTTCAGAACACAACCTTCCCTGCCTGCAGGCTTTGCCATGTCATGTTTCATTATTGGCATTTCCCATCTCTACCCAGTGGCTTTGGGCTAATCTCTGCTATTCTAAATCAACTATTTTGTGAAAACATATTTTGTTATTTCTGTCTCGTGCTGGGTTCGACACAAAATGTCAGGCATCTGGAGGTGGGTCGGCCTTGGGCGCTGATTGAATTTTCAGATTTGATGGATATATGATTCTAAGCCTTTAAGGTCTGGTGTATTAGACAGGCGTTCTGCGAATACATTGGTGTAACTGACAATTCAAAGCCCAGATTTGCTGTAGGTAGAGCAACCAAAAGATTTTGCCCCGCTGCCAGAATAACTTGGATTCCAGCGGAGAGCTTCACAGTCTGTTTCTTTCACAGTTGGAAAGCTGCCACACACTTTCTCACCTGGTGCTTTGGTTTATTGCTATCGTGAAATTCTTGAGGCAGACCAACATGACATCTGTACGCTGGAAATGGCTAAAATGACATTTTCAAATAGAATGTTAAAGCTGCAGTTCACTGAAAATGAATATCAGTTTCATTATTTACTCACCTTCATGTTGGATGCTTCTTTAGGCACTGTCACTGGTATTGAATGGTTTATTACAATATATAATATATTTTAATTAAATGCCATTTTTTTTCTTTTGTTATTTGTACTGTAAATCAAATGAAAAATATAATTTATTTTTACTACAAAAAAGGCCTTTATGTTCCTGATTGTACATTTTTAACGGGACAAATATAAATCTAATGAATCTTAAATCCATAATAATCTAAACAAAAGGTTACATAAATATAACAGCTGGTATAATAGTCTAAAACCACTTTTGGACACTAAAAGAAAAAAGGATCTGAATATTTAGAGAAAGCAGCTCATTACCCTATAACCTTTACAATCACTGTATGTTAAGAGATTTAAAAAAAAAAAAGCTTTTTAAAACACTTGTAACAGACTTGTAGCCAATCAGCCATAAGGGGCATGTCTACTGATGATGTGGAGGAAAGTGCGTTCAGTGAACAGCCAAGCTGGAGTGCGTTTCCCGTACAACGATGTAACTCGCTGATAAACCACCATAGTACGATACTTTGTTTTGGAAACTAACTAGCTACACGCAACTGTTTTCCGAACACGGTCGCATCTCCGTCGTTTGAACCACGTTAGTTCAACAACATAGGGCCATTGTTAATGATGTCACACGCATGTCGCGAAGATATACCTTCTGCGATTAAACTGATTAGAGATCTCCAAGATGCTGCTGCATTGAACATGACACATATTGACTAATTTATTATTTTTGTTAACTGTCATTTTGCTTTATTTGATCTTTTAGTAATCGCGGGTTCCCTCATACGTCATACTCCGAGGTTCCCTTAGCCTTTTTTGCGCATGCGCCCTTTTAAAAAACAACGTTTAGAATGGACGTGCAAAAATACATAATTAAATCGCTTTTTGTATTTAGATAGAATGGAAGATAAAGATAGTAATGCATGTTAGTTTGCTTTCTGTGCCCAAGAGCATATTTATTAAAGCCCATATATCTTAATAACAATAAACTATGCTTCTAACCACAGGTACAGTGCTGTAGTTCAAACCACGTACGTTTGTGACGTTGACTGCGAATGTTCGTTTGAACTATGTTTTCGGGAAACACCAAATTGTTGAACTACGCTGGTAACGATGGAACTTGCGACCATAGTAGACTAACTATGCCTTTGGGAAACGTACCCCAGAGCGACAGAAAGATAAAAAACAAAAGAGGAAAATGTCTGCGGAACGATAAGTCAAAAGTAGGGCCTATGTAAATATCGTATCAGCTTTTTTAACACTGGAGAGACATCAAGGAGCAGAATGCCTGTGACTGTACCCCCTTGCTTTGGTTCTTCTCAAATAGGTGAGTAACACTGTGTCTACACCAAACGCCATGCCGTGAGAGCTGAAGTCTGCCTTCACTGGACGAAATAAAATGAAAAATCATTGAAAAAATCTTTGAAAATCATTTGAAGTTTGTGTCCGCAAGTCATAAATAGTACACAGCAGCAGTTTTCTGTCACAGATTTGTTGTGCAGCTCGCATCTGGTGTAGACAGCATCACTGATTATAATGACTTCTATAGTATTCTGTTGTGCCACACACGTGTAGATGGTGTAACAGTGGCTCTGCTTTGTTTCACAGGACTAATTGTTTTTTGTGTTGCTTAGGCTACATATGTGTGGGGCGGGACTATCAAAATAGGGGCATGTTTTTGTGATTTCAAATATCAATATTGCCTTTCAGAAATTGCTTGTCCTGCTTTCAAACTCTTAAAGATTAAAAAAAAAGATTGAAAAAGTTTAAGTAATCCTTTGACTTGACTTAATTTAACTTTTAAGAACATTTTATACCACTGAATGTATAATCATAATATAACAACCTACACTTTCAATTGACAACAAACATTTAATTATTATAAATATTTATATCTTATATATTTGTATATGGAAATTCATTTTTAGAAACTTTAAAAAACTTGAATAAACAGTAAAAACACATTAGAAAAAAGACAAATACACACAGAACCTTTATGGAGATTTTTCCATCTACAGATATTTCCTTTTTTTGAATGTAAGGGTGCTCACTAAACACAATCCTTATTTAGCTGACAGATATATGTATGCAGATCACTAAACAAAGCCATATCCAGCCAAAATATTTAGCAGGATCTTTTAACAATTTCAAACTAGTGTTTTACAAGAGGCTGCAAAAGACATAGGCACAAGTGCCTGAATATAATGTGAATATAATGAACTGTCTATTGCATCACCAAAAATATTTGAGGTATGCACATATATTGTACTATAAGTCGATATATTAGTTATTGTGACTGGCCCATACTACATAATTAATTAGTCTTGCACAACAATATTTCAGAATGTTTTGTTCATTAATGTGAACATTCTCTCACACTCAGTTTGTTTTTCATTTTTTTTCTGCTTTTGAAACTTGCCTATTTTAACTGAACTAAAAAATTGTCATAGAACTTACACAGAATAATTTCATTCATGATTTGAGTTTGATGTATGACTGTGTGTGAATCCTTGTCCTTGATGTTCAGAGCCACACACATCCATATTTAGATGTTAGAAATGTTACTTACATGTCAGTGTATAAAGTTTCCTTTTAGCACACATTCAAATAAAGGAAGTTATTTGAAAACTTTTCAAGAAAGAACATGTCAGACTAAAGAAAAAAAGATACATAAAAAACTGAAGTATAACAAACTTTCTGTTTGATTTGCAAGTTTTGCTTTTACATCTGGCATAAGAGCATAAGGCCCATGCATTCCATCTCACAGCAAACTTGAGCAAGGATGGACAGCTAAATCAATTTGATAAGAAACACTGTGTAGAAAAGTTATAGTACTGCTACTTAGTATAATTAGTGGTTAATGATTAGTGGTTTACAGTGTTACACTGTCAAAATTGTCACTGTTATTTTTAGTCCTGTTAGATTTTAGACAGTCCTTCAGGCTTGTAACTTGTGTCATGTTAACTATCTTAAATATTTATTGCAAGTTAATAATGTTGTAGTGGGCCCATGCAGTTTTTGGGTGAACTGTTCCTTTAACCTTGTAAGACTACAGTGAGAGTGCTCTGCTGCCTTTGTCACGGTGAGGTGTTTACTATAGGCTGCAGTGACAGAGCAGACTTAGTTTGACAGTTTCCTGCTCTCTCTCTTTCCCTCTGAAGTTTTCTTCTTTGAAGAGGTCCATGAGCACTTCTTTGATCTGTTTCGTACCTTTTCTGTCATTCTTTACACTGACAGACAAGATGGTACAAGTGTCCACACACACTTTCAGAACAAATAGAGCTATAGGCCATTAAATGCAGTTTGACTGAATTATATTGAAGGAATAAGTTAATTTTTAATATTTAAAAAAATCAAAGTTTTATTTGGTCAAAGCAATGGCGGATGAAGGTCAAAAATCAAGTACTTGAGTAAATGTACTATTATTAATAAACTGTTACTTCATTAATTGTACAAAAGTGCTTGAGTAGTCCTACAAATATTCTTGACTTTTAATATTTTTTGATCGATAAACCGTGTTTATTTTTTATTATAGCCAGTACTATAGTCAAGCTAAAACTTTAAACTTCTAAAATATCTGAAGTATTTAATGGAGTTGAATCAGTTCGATGCATTAATGAATGGTTCAGTAAAAACTGTGAACAAATTTGTTTTGTTATGTCTTGGAGTATATTATGCTTTGATTTGTAGCGAAGTAAAAGTTGTCCACCACTGGTGCACTGATGCCACTGGTGGACAATAATATGAAATTGTGTATAATTTTTCATTTAAAGGGTTAGTTCAACTAAACAACAATTATGTAATTAATTTTAGTTTAGAACTCAAACAGATCATTTAAATGCCATGATTTATATAAAAGGATTGGTTTACCCAAAAATGAAAATTATGTCATTGATAAGTCGCCATCATGTCGATTTTCGTTCATCCTTTGAACACAAATTAAGATATTTTGGATTATTTCAAAAATATGATGGATCAGATGGCTCTCTGATGTCATCAAAAATATCTTAATTTGTGTTCCGAAGATGAACGAAGGTCTTATAGGTTTGGAACGACATGATGATGAATTATCAGAATTTATGAATGACAGAATTTTCATTTTTGGGTAAACTAACCCCTTTAATATAAATCATGTCATTTAAATCATCTGTTTGAGCTCTAAACTATAGTAAATGTGATATTTCATCATCATCATCATCATCAAAATATGACACATATACCACATACCCATGAAAAGCACTTTTGTTCTTGTTAAATAAATTCAGCAAAACAAAATGTGGGCAATATCACCTCACACCTCTGAGTGTGTATCCTGTCCTTGATAAACACTTTCCTCAGTGTTGAACACAGCCACATCTGACACTCACGATCTTGATGAAAAGTCTTATTAGTAGACTGAGGGAGCGTGAGCGGAAGAGTGATATCCCAGCGTTCTACACTCTGAGGGTTCAATTAAAGAAAGAGAAAAACAATACTCACAATTCTTGTCTGACAACTTCACCTGTCTTAATAAGCTTCTTCTCATTAGAAGCAATATCTAAAATACGTGCAGTGTATGTAGTGTTTAAAAGTACTCATTAATGCATTTGTGAAATCAATGGAGGAAATCACAAAAGAACTCCTTAATATATCTCAATTGTTTCAATGCAAACAGTGGGTATGGAAATACCCCTTAAATTTTACTCTTTGTTATATTGCAGCCATCTGCTAAAATAATTTAAGTTTTTTTTCCTGCATTAATGTACACACAACAACCCATATTGACAGAAAAACACAGAATTGTTAACATTTTTGCAGATTTATTAAAAAAGGAAAACTGAAATATCACATGGTCCTAAGTATTTAGACCCTTTGCTGTGACACTCATATATTTAACTCAGATGCTGTCAATTTCTTCTGATCATCCTTGAGATGGTTCTACACTTTCATTTGAGTCCAGCTGTGTTTGATTATAATGATTAGACTTGATTAGGAAAGCCACACACCTGTCTAGCACAGTGGCCTCCATAATACTTAAATGGAAGACATTTGGGACGACAAGAACACTTCCTAGAGCTGGCCGTCCGGCCAAACTGAGCTATCGGGGGAGAAGAGCCTTGGTGAGAGAGGTAAAGAAGAACCCGAAGATCACTGTGGCTGAGCTCCAGAGATGCAGTCGGGATATGGGAGAAAGTTGTAGAAAGTCAAGCATCACTGCAGCCCTCCAACAGTCAGGGCTTTATGGCAGAGTGACCCGACGGAAACCTCTCCTCAGTGCAAGACACATGAAAGCCCTCATGGAGTTAAAAACACCGTAAGGACTCCAAGTTGGTGAGATAAGATTCTCTGGTCTGATGAGACCAAGATAGAACTTTTTGGCCTTAATTCTAAGTGGTATGTGTGGAGAAACCAGGCCCTGCTCACCACCTGTAAAGTCCCAACAGTAAAGCATGGTGGTGGCAGCATCATACTGTGGGGTGTTTTTCAGCTGCAGGGACAGGACGACTGGTTACAATTGAGGAAAAGACGAATGAGACCAAGTACAGGGATATCCTGGACCAAAATATTCTCCAGAGTGCTCAGACTGGGCCGAAGGTGTGAACATCCTGTTGCATCTTTCCCAAAAAGACTCATGGCTGTATTAGATCAAAAGAGTGCTTCTAGTAAATACTTAGCACCATGTGATTTCAGTTTTTTTTTATTTTTTATAAATCTGCAAAAATGTCAACAATTCTGTGTTTTTCTGTCAATATGGGGTGCTGTGTGTACATTAACGAGGAAACATTTGTTATTGTTCTTTTATTTTTATTTAGAATGCGTTAAAATATATATTGTATATGAAGGCTTCGAATTGAGTATTAACAAATGTTCTTACTACTAAGCTAATAATGTTCATCTTAACTAATAATTTCACCACGATAATATTAGATAACAGTAATAACACATTATAATATTATTCATGTTTCCCAATACTAATTGCATAGCTTATCAATCTCCTTACTATCATACATACTATTTTATACCAACTGGAATACTAACAGAATACTAATACCCACTCTTACTCAACTGTAGCTTTTATTAATATTAACACTGTAGGCTGTAGAAGTCAAAGAGATCAAAGTTTGCCCAGACTGCATAAAACAACTACTCAACACAGGATAAACCCAGGCTGTGTCTCAAAACCTAGAAAGCATTTGTGGGCATCACAATATGTTTTAGGATACAGCCAGAATTATACTAACGCTCAAAATGATCCTAATAATAGTACAATAGTAACAGTGCACCAATAATCTTCTGCTGCTCATCACAATACTAGTGATTTTACTAAAATATATCCTAACAGCATTCCAATCTTATTAAAATCAATGTCTACTATTGATATAACCAATGCCATTCGGTTACTAATATATGCTATACTATTGTACTGTTGTTATAAACACACTAATACTATTGCTTTTGCTAACATATTTTGGCATACTTGATATATTCTCACACTAATGCTAATAATAGCAAGCTTTTGCTGCTGGCTGAAGGGCTGTTAAAGTCAAAGAGATCAAAATATGAGACTGCATGAAAGAAATGTGCAATGCAGGATAAATAGAGGCTGCTTAAAAACATGAGTGTGCTGCAGAGACAGCATTAGACAATCCTAATAACACCAGGAGTTTCTGATGTTCATCATAATACTAATGATATTAATAAAACGAATACAAAACTAATAGCAATCTTATTAACATCAATGTCTATAACCTATTCTATTAGCTTACTAATGTACAGTATACTATGCTCTCATTGCATACACTAATACTTCTGCTTCTAATATTATTGATTTTGCTACCATAATTTGGGATACTTCCATGTATTCTCACACTAATTCTGATAATAGTACGCATTTTCTGCTGGCAAAAGGGATCTAAGAGATCAAAATATGACCAGACTGCATAAAACAACTATGCAAGGCAGGGGCT
The DNA here is from genome assembly GCA_032353835.1 of Enteromius viviparus. Lineage (NCBI taxonomy): Eukaryota > Metazoa > Chordata > Actinopteri > Cypriniformes > Cyprinidae > Enteromius > Enteromius viviparus. Next base: position 550,860 of record JAUCNO010001440.1, read on the forward strand.
GCTAAGAAACCTAGTGTGCTGCCTAGCTAGACAGCGTTAAATAAGTTTTAAGACACAGCCAGGATGCACAAAACATACTCATGCTCACATTGATACTAATGACCATTATAAGCTGAATGCCAAAAACTACAACTAGTACTAAGCATTCAAATTGTGTTACCAGGAGGTTACTAATACTCATGTGCTAATATACTATTAATGCACACTGTAAGCTTATACTACGTACCACGCTATTATATGGCCACTAATACTTACAGATATTAATATGATTCCCTGTGCAGAGCTCATATGTAGTTATTTGAGCATGTGTCGTTGTTAAAACAAAGCTGAGGAGTTGAAGTTGCAGTACCTGTCGTCGGTCTGCCAGTCCCCGAGCAACAGGTCTCGGAACCGGTACCGCGGCGGCAGCGGCAGAACCTCCTTCTCCAGCTCCACCATAGTCACTCGGCAAAGCGCCCGAACCGACGCGGCGGGGAAACGCGAACGCCTTCGACCTGGTTTATCCCTCCGCCGTGATCGTTTCAGGTGGCTCGCGTACAGAAAGTGTTGTCATCACTCGGGAACGGGAGACACGGGTCTGGAGCCACTATCACAGCAGAGCAACTGGTGCCTCCCTGATCTCAGCAGCTGTCTGCTCTGCGCGCGCTGGCACGAGACACAGCGCCTGCCTGGACATCCCGCTCCGCTGCTGACACAAGCGCTTTCATATCAGCTGTAAGGGTTGCCAGTTATTGCTGCAGTGCATTATTTCACCATTGTCCTGCATTGATTGAGGCATGTGCTATTTTGAGCGATGGGCGAGTTCTTTTTTTAATAATCCAACTAGGATTGCAACCGGCTTGCAGTTATTATGAGGAAAAAGGCCTGAGATAAATCAAACACCTCAGCTTGCGTGTCAGTTTTTATGTGCCTTAATTTATCCATTTTACTATAATATATTGCAGTGAATTGCGCACTCAAACTGGGGAAAGGCATAGAAATAAAATGAAACGTGCAGAAAGTAAAAGAGTGCCACCTGTGGCGGGGTTTAACACGCAATACGCGGTTAGCATAATAATGTCATTTTAATCAAAGAAGTGAAATTTCCAAGCCGGAGTCAAATGAATTGTGTTGTCACAGTCGATTTCAAGCATGGAACAGAAGCCAAACAGGCTTTCAAGCGCAGCTCTGATGCGGTCAGTAACACAGGGAGATCTTGAGCCCTCTGCCCTCTAGCGGCTGCCTGCGGGAGAAGCCCGATAAATCAATCGTGTTTAGATCCTGAAAGGTTTAATAAACCCTCAATCTCAGGCTTTACAAGGTTTTGATGGGCTTTTTACAGGCACATCTGTTCGGTTGTGGCGTTAGAGAGAATGCTACTAAACAACACAGTAAAAAAAAAAAGCGCCCAGGGAAAGGCAAAGATGATGTTTTTAGATAATACAATGGCACACATATACACTGCTATTCAGTTTGAGGTTTTTTCAGTGTTGTTGAAAGAAATGAATACTTCTTTTCAGCACGGATGCATTAAATTGATCTAAAATGAACGTAAAGATATTTATAATGTCGCAAAAGGTTTATATTTTGATGCTGTTGAACTGTGGAAAAGGAATACGTCAAGGTTTCAACACTGATAATAATAAGAAACGCTTTGTCATATCAGAAAATTAGAATGATTTCTGAAGGATGACACCAAAGACTCGAGAAATGATGCTGAAAATTCAGCTTTGCATCATTGGTCTTGATTACATTTTAAATTATATTCAAATACAACACAATTTCACAATATTACAGTTTTTACTCTATTTCTGACCAAATAAATGCACAATTGGTGAGCATAAGGCGCTTCTTTCAAAATGTAATGACCCAGGCATATATTTAAATGGTAAATGAATGTTATATATTTGTTATATATAACATAAAAATACATGTTGTATATTTTTACTATACATTATAACATAGGGGAAAATGTTTGAAATGGATGATATTAATGGATGAACAAATAGATATACAGTAATGAATGACAAATAATCACATTTCCTGATATATATATCCTGAAAAAAGTAGGAAAACAAATATATGCTGCTTAAAATTAAGAGAAACCCTTTTCAGCATTCCTGAACATTTGCTGTAAAAAAAGTAGCAATGTGCGAATAAAAATTAAAAGACTATTTTATTTACAAAACAAGGATATTTCACATATGTTAGTATTTAAAATAAAAAACAATCCATAAAAGCAGCAAGTCTTTTTCTGCTCTTCTTCGTGTAGGATACTCAGCTGACGTCGATGTTCACTGACTGCAGTGCCTCTACAGCCCAGCTGGGGTACTGCGCCCTGGACGCGAACATCCTCTTCATGAACGCCTTCACGAACTCAGGAAACCTCTGCTCTATGATGCTCTGACGCACTGACCGCATGAGGGTGAGCTGAGGAACCGTGCAGAGAGGACAGGAAGTGATAAAATGACAACAACAATAAATACTGTATTTAGTAGTAGATTAATATAGTTACCTGGTAAGAGATGTTATGGATGGTGATGTGATGCATGGCTGCGGTGTCGCTCTTGAACAGCGCGTGAAGGTACGCCCGGCTGTGTCTGTCAACGAGACGAAAAAAAGAAAAACGAATCACAATAATCTCTAGGTTTATGGGATAAGATGAGTTACTGAAAAATCAGTTAAATGGTAAAGCATCCATCTTTAATGATTCTTTTAAGCGCAGCAGGCAGCTGCACATCAGCATATCATCCAGTTCAACTCCAGACAGATGTCTGTACCTCCTGCAGGTGGGACACTGGCAGTCAGGATCAATCGGCTGAAAGTCTTTAGCATATTGTTTCTGTTTGAGCTGCAGAGATCCCCAGGGAACTAAAGCCGAGCCAAACCTCTGAAACGATCACACACAGCCTCATTAAAAATGGCAAGATTACAATAAGCATCACTGGTTTAATTCTTGTCTTCATGCAGCGTTACTATGAAAAACTCTTGTAGGTTTATCCTGACAAGCACAAGCAGGGGGTTGATCATATTTCAGCTTTGCATAACAGGAATAAATTAAATGTTTCATATATTTAAATAGAAATCATATTTTAAATATTTCACTGTATTTTGAATAAATAAATGCAGCCTTGGTGAGCATAAGAGATTTTCTTTTTTTTTTTCAAAATCGTACTTATCCAAACCTTAGCTCTAGTAGAAAGGGATGTGAACAGAAATCCATCACTTACTGCCGTTCGAGTCGGGAAAACACAGTCGAACATATCACAGCCCAAAGCAACGCAGACCACCAGGTCTAGAGCGTAGCTAAAACACATTAAACAGACAATCAACATCCACCACTCGTGAATCATATAAAAGCAGAGTTTCAGAGGAAGTCGGGCTCACCCGACTCCCATGAGGTAACGGGGCTTTTCTCTGGGGAGGTGGTCTGTGCTCAGAGTCACCATCTTCCAGAAATCATCCTTTTCTTCTCCTCCGCTCAAGCCTCCAATTGCGAAGCCCGGCACATCACGCTTGGTCATTTCTGATTGAGGAAAAGAAGCAGCAAGGTGCGATACAAATTTTGGGGATTCTCGGATGAACGCAAAGTTTAAAAGAGCAGTATTTACTCAAACTGGAAATCTTTTGTAACATAATGCATTTATTCACTCTCAGTGTTGATCTATGTAATGTGTTCTAGTTAAATAAAAATATTCATTTCTTTAAAAATAAATACAAACAAATAAAAAAATCAATTAATACTTTTTTTTTATTAAATAAAATAATTCATTAATTAAAATAAAACTAATAAAAAAATAAAAAATAAAATTAATAAAAAAAATTAAAACATATTTACAATATGTGATAATGCAATACAATAATAATAATACAATACGATTTTAGGATTTTACAGTGCTAATGCAATATCGCCACATCTCTGTGCTCTCATGCAGGCGCACAGCTCTTACCATCTAAACAGGCCTTGCGCAGTTTGGCATCAAGCCCCCCTTGAATAATGGCGAACAGGTTCTGTCGATCTGGATTCTTATTTGCTGTGATGCAGCGGTCCAGCCAGCGCACAGAGCGGTGCATGGCCTCCTCCACCCGCAGCCCTTTCACTGTACTGCTGACCACGTCATCCAGCTGCATCATGATGTCTGAACCTGCACACGTCGCAGAGTCACCAGGATTCCTTTAAGCATTCGTTGAAGCTCTGGTTAAGAAATGATGATCTGTAACTTTATTCATACCCAGGCTGTTCTGTATGGCAATGGACTGCTCAGGAGTGAGCAGGATTTCTTTTCCATCATAAGGAGAACGGAACTTGACTCCCTCCTCCGTCACCTCGGACAGCTCCACTAGAGACACCATCTGAAACCCGCCACTGTCCTGTTAAAAGAAACACAGGCGAAGCGCTTCGATAAGTAAGACTAAATAAATACATACAAGTAAACGCAAGTGATGTTCTTCTAGAGGGGCTGAGGGATGATTCATTCAAGCCACATCATTTTTTGAACTATATTAAAATAACCAAACTTGAAAAATGTATTAATTAACAGTAAACATTAAAAATAGATATATAATAATACTACTAATAATAAAAATTACAATACAATAACAAGACACATGATCATTAATATTTTATTTGTTTACTAATAATTGTTTAGTAATTTAAAATCTACTTGCTAATAAAATTGTAACGTTTTAAACTTATAACTTAACTATATATATATATATATATATATAAAAAATATATAAATTAGGTCAAAATACTGTGAGAAGAAAAGCAATCATGTAATCTATTAAAAATAAGTAAACTGATTATAAGCATTTTAAATGAATCATTAAATCAAAATATCAACACTGTTTCTGCTTATTAAAAAAAGAACGTTTGAAAGCAATCACATTAGAAATACAGCAGTCATCAAATCAAGAAGTCCTTCATTTCCAAGACCTTCGCCAGAAGTCATTATTAATAGAAAACTTATTTTAACATTATAGAAACTGCTGGGACCAAATGTATTGTATTTGTATTAGTAGTAGTTGTTGTAGTAGTATTTAAATATTTCCAATAAGACTTTAACCAGACAGACCGGTGTTTCATGATGATTTGAACAGTGTTGGGGAAATTTGCTTTTAGAAGTAATGCATTACAATATTGTGTTACTCGCTAAAAAATGAACTAATTACGTCACTTATTTACTTTTAATGGAAAGTAATGCGATAAGCTACTTTTTAAATACTAGTACTTCTGGGAATAGTTTGAAAAAAAGTAAGAGAAGAATTACCGTTAAGAGATTTCTATTCCACTTCATAAATCCATGCAATCCATTGGCTTTCTCTATTAACTCAGGGCCCTGTTGGGACACAATAACAGATGAGTAATTTGATGACACTGTTACAATGTGAAGCGTTTCTTCGCTCATACCGGCCTCATGCCCAGGTGATACGTGTTTCCCAGGCATATCTGACAGTCCAGATCCTCCAGCTGGTCTACAGTGATGCCTTTCAGGGTACCCTGAGTGCCCACGGGCATGAACACCGGGGTGCAGACAGCGCAGTGCGGGAGAGTAAGAGTGCAGGCTCTGGCCTTACTCACGGGACACTCCGCCACGATACGAAGAGCGAGTGGAGCAACAGAAGACACAGCTTTGACCGATGCCATACTGTCTTCAGACTCATGTGCGCTGCTCGGTATGGGCGCAGCCATTTTGAATTATGAATCACTCGAGAATCGTTCAATTGAGTCGGATCTTTTTGATGAACCTTAAAAGAATACACTTAGGGCTGTGACTCCTGAAAGATGCCATAGTCCCTTCCCAATAGAGTTCAATGGAACTTACGATCACAGTTAGCTTTTGGAAACGCACCCCTGAAGAATTCACGAATCAGTCTGAATCGATCCAAACGGTTCTTCCCTATCTGACTCATTGAACAGTCTCTTTTATTAATGTCTTCTGCATTAAACTCATAGATTTAGAATTTGTATATATTACACATATAGAACTAAATCGTGCAAGAAATGTCCGAAAACACATTGTTATTAAAAGTTAATAAACACTACTACTACTACTACTACTACTAATAATAATAATAATAATAACTGCGTTAAAAACAGATTTTCTTTCTTACACATCACTTTATTTTAAACGTTCTTGAACATATTATGTCACGTCGAGATATCGGGGATAAAATTACGAGTTAAAAGAATTACTGAGTGGCTTTGAACGAACTGGTTAAAAGAACCGATTCGCGGAAATGAGTCGGACTTCACGTCTTAATCAATGACTAAAGAGTCTCTCAGTGTGTCTGAAACCATTTTTATTGAATATATTCTTACGTTCAAGTCTTTTCATTGAAAATGAATTGACGCGTCATCCGTCCAATAGCATTTGTCGGTGGTTGAAGGCAGAAATGAAAATCGAGCCAATCAAAAGACAGAACACACCAGGAAGCGTTCTGTTGGACCAATCGGATTTTAAGACATCGGTTGACAGGAGGTGGGACCCGCGTCACCGGTGGAGGTCGGATGTCGCCTGACCGGATGATAGCAAGAAGTTTTGTTTTGTGAGTTTACGAATGATTGATCCTCGGTTCAGTGCACGGATTTTAACGAATGCGCCCTAATACGTGTTATCTGCCCGTCAGCGAGTGTTTGATCAGTTGTTTGTCTTTGACGGACTGATCTAGAAGTGTTTGGAGGGTGGAAACTGAACACTTGGAAGTAACCCGAGCGCCCTGCTGCCGCGAGCCCGTTCCTGCGCGCTGAGAGACGGTCAGAAACCATGGGCAACCGGGGGATGGAGGATTTGATCCCCCTGATCAATAAACTCCAAGACGCTTTCAGTTCCATTGGCCAAAGTTGTAACTTGGATCTGCCGCAGATAGCCGTGGTTGGAGGACAGAGCGCCGGAAAAAGCTCGGTGCTGGAAAATTTCGTCGGCAGGTAACTAACGTTACGTTACGGTTACTCATTTCGCTTCGATCGCGTGCAGAGGTCCAGCTCGCTGTATTCATATTCGTCAAACTTAATAAGAAGACAAACGTCTCATTTGTTACTTTGTAGTTGCGTTTTTATACTCGCAGCTCGGTCGATTCGCTTGGTTGGGTTGTCATTCACAAACGGGAGTTACGCAGTTGACGTAGCCGCCGCTCGCTTTCATTCATTGAAGTGAAATGGGCGTTAAGTGAGAGCGCAGCGCAAAATGGGGAAGTTGGCGGCACAGTGCACTACTCACACAGACACAGACAGACAGACAGATGAAGTTTTGGTCGTAGTGTCCTTGAGAGCTGTATTGTGTCATATAGGGGACCTGTAAGTTATTAATCTGCTGCGTTTAAGTAATTTCCGCGTTCAAACCGCCAACCGCCACTTAGACGCTGGATGTTGACGTCATGCTTTTTGTGTACATGTCCTTATAGAAAAACTGCCATGGTAGTGGAATTGTTTCGTCTGGTAACAGCACTGTAATTTAATATATCATAAATTATACATGTACCGTGATATTTGCGTAATCCTCAAATACCTCAAAGACCCTAATATAAAATGTAGTTCTGCGGTATTTGTTTGTTGGTTTATATTTACGATTATTTTAACGAAAGCATTTGCTCCAAAGTTATAATTACTAAAACATTTTTACTTTTGAAAATATTTAAATTAGGTCCTGGTAATACCCTTTTTTGTCTATTAAACAATTTAAATGTGCATTTAAATTGGAATTATTATTTTTTATTATTAATAGTCATGTAAAACATTGATACTGTCCTAAATATACTAACACATATTATTACTGTAATGCATGGTAATATTAACTTTTGAAGATTATTAAATTAGATTATCATACTTTTTTCTACTTTAACCCAGATAGCTTGTAGTTTGTACTACCACATGACTTTTTACACACACACACACACACACACACACACACACACACACACACACACACACACACACACACACACACACACATCAGAATAATTTGGAGACTGTATAATCACATGTAAAGACCTTTTGCAATTTAAATGAACTATATATATTATCTCAACATTATAATAATATGAAAAAAAGGGTAAAATATCCGGTATATGAGCGGTATATTTGCATATTTCAAATCAGTACCCAGTACTGTGTACAGTTACTTATCTTCTGAAAAATAAGGTGTTTTGTATACAGGTAAGAGTGAATTCCCCCGTCCTGTTCCACTTGACCTTGAGTTTTGTGTGCTTGGGTTGCTGTAACCAGTTGTTTTGCAGAATTCATAGGTCAGTGCCACACCTGTGTCACACAGCAGCGCTCCAGCACTGACAGGCCTCTCATCTAGAAGAGGAAGTCCTGCTTGGACAGATGATGTTTATTACTGTCAGTTTTCCTTTGCCATTAGATTAGTTTGTGACCGGTACCTTGCTGCATTCATTTCCTCCCCTTCTTCTTGAAGCGGCTGCTCTGTCTCCGGTCCAGTTTCAATGAGTTTTGTCTTGATGTATAACAGAGGAAGAAGCATGAATCAGACTGATTGGGTGAAATTTAGTTTTCATTTCCCTTGGATGCTCATGTCTGAATGAGTGTGTCAATTTTCATCATTGATGTTGATTTTGCTGACCAGACTGTGTCTTCATTTTGAGATTATTAACATAAAATTATTTTTGTTTGTTCTGAAATCTACCAATGGTCTTGAGGATGGATTACATTTTTATTTTTATTTATTTTTTCATTTCAGAAATTGCAATGGGAAAAGGAAAGGAGTAAAAGCTGTCAAGCCTCTTCTTGTCTGTTATTTAGCTCTGAATGCAGAATGCATTATTAAAGCAGGTTTTGAAATAAGCTACAGTATTGTCATTGGTAATGGTATTATCATGCATTACCATCTCTAGAGTTTTTGTTTGTTTGTTTTTTTATCTTGTTGGAAAGAATGCATAAAAACTTTGGCTTGGATGTCAGGTTGAACAGGTTTGTCCATTACAGAATAACAGTCAACAATCAGTGTTAGAAC
>JAUCNO010001440.1:559910-572347 GCA_032353835.1 Enteromius viviparus
TTATTTTAGCTGTGTGCTTAGGGTCATTGTCTTGTTGGAAGGTAAACCTTCGGCCCAGTCTGAGGTCCTGAGCACTCCAGGTTTTGGTCCAAGATATCCTTGTACTTGGCCACATTGATCTTTACCAGGACAGACGTCCTGTCCCTGCAACTGAAAAATACCCCACAGTATCTTGTGGGAGGTATCTTGGTCTCATCGGATGAGAGAATCTTATTTCTCATCATCTTGGAGTACTTCAGGTGTTTTTTAGCCAACTCCATGAGGGCTTTCATGTGTCTTGCACTGAGGAGAGGTTTCCGTCGGGCCAGTCTGCCATAAAGCCCTGACTGTTGGAGGGCTGCAGTGATGGTTGATTTCCTACAACTTTCTCCCATCTCCCGACTGCATCTCTGGAGCTCAGCCACAGTGATCTTCGGGTTTTTCTTTACCTCTCTCACCAAGGCTCTTCTCCCCCGATAGCTCAGTTTGGCTGGACGGCCAGCTCTAGGAAGGGTTCTGGTCGTCCCAAACATCTTCAATTTAAGGTTTATGGAGGCCACTGTGCTCTTAGGAACCTCAAGTGCAGCAGAATTTTTTTGTAACCTTGGCCAGATCTGTGCCTTACCACAATTCTGTCTCTGAGCTCTTCAGGCAGTTCCTGTGACCTCATGATTCTCATTTGCTCTGACATGCATGTCAGCTGTGAGCTGTAAGGTCTTATATAGACAGGTGTGTGGCTTTAATAATCAAGTCCTATCAGTACAATCAAACACAGCTGGACTCCAATGAAGGTGTAGAACCATCTCAAGAATGATCAAAGGAAATGGACAGCACCTGAGTTAAATATGAGTGTCACAGCACTGAATACTTAGGACCATGTGATATTTCAGTTTTTCTGTTTGAATAAATCTGCAAAAATGTCAACAATTCTGTGTTTTTCTTTCAATATGGGTGCTGTGTGTACATTTAGGGAAAACAAAATTAACTAAAACAAAATGAATAAAGGCAAATGGCTGCAATATAAAAAAGAGTGAGAAATTTAAGGGGGTCTGAATACTTTCTGTAGCCACTGTATATACACACACACATACTGTATGCAAAGCAGTCAACATTTGAAATGGTTGAAAACCTTTCATCAAAGTTCATCGTCTCTTCTCATATGGTCGGGGCTCATATGGTGGATGAGAAATTACAAGACGAGCAGAGTGCCTTACGAGCACTTCCCGACCTCACGATCATTTTTAAACATGTCAAAAAACTTTGGGAGCTGTCAGATTGAAAGCATGTAGAACGAGCATATGTGTTGAGCAAACTGGAAATGACCAATCAGAAGCTAAAAAAAAGAAAACCACAGAAGAAGAAAGATGAACATGGCAGCGCCACAGAAAATTTTAACTGTCGAGAAAGAGGAAAAAAATCACTGAACTCTGGCAAAAAAACGAGCGCTGAATGTGATTGCCTCCGAAATCGGCAGGTTTTAAAATTGTGCCATGTACCACAGTGTACAGCCGCATTTAGACAGTTTAAAATATATTAACAAATCTATTTTTGTTTTTGACATAGTTAGCTGGAATTATGAAATTTGTTAAAGATGGGTCTTTTACATTGTTACTGAGTTACTGCTATGTTATTACTAAGCTAACTGTGTAAGTGATCAGCCAGGAACAAATACACTGCAATATGTTAAAAACCCTCAAAATACAGAAGCTACTTAGCAGCATGTAAACAACAGCAACAAAAAGAATTTGATCAGCAGAAGTTGTAAGAAAATTTTTACACTTTGATGAAAGATAAAAGAATAGTATGCACTATCCATCCAGAGCTATATGACCACGAACATATTTAAGACACAGGTCACTTTAGATGTAATAGCATATATAATTGTACGGTATAATAACCATTCCACCTATAGAATATCCCCACAATTCACAAAAACAATGTGTGTGTGTGTGTAGGTGGAGTCAGAAGAGGCCGCTCCAGCCGACACTTTCTCCATGGACCCTCAGCTGGAGAGGCAGGTGGAGACCATTCGTAACCTGGTGGACTCTTACATTGGTATCGTCAACAAGACGATCAGAGACCTCATGCCCAAGACTATCATGCACCTCATGATCAACAGCGTAAGTACACACCGTCTCGTGTTTCGCTCATCTTGAAACATATTAATTATACCTTCTCCTCTTTATAAACCTTTCTTTCCTGTCTGGTCGTCTTTCTGTCCCCAGGCTAAAGACTTCATCCACTCAGAGCTGCTGGCGTACCTGTACTCCTCAGGAGATCAGAATAGTCTGATGGAGGAGTCTGCTGACCAGGCCCAGCGCAGAGAAGAGATGCTGCGTATGTACCACGCCATAAAAGAGGCCCTCAATATCATCGGTGACATCAGCACTAGCACTGTGTCCACTCCTGTGCCTCCACCCGTCAACGATACCTGGATTCCAGAGACTAGGTTCGAAAACTGTGACCCCTTTGTGTTCAGAATGTATTGCTTATATAAAGCATAGATTACTACTATATAAAAATCCGGTTTTCTTTTTTGGAATACTATGGCTTGTACCAAAAAAACCCGGCAGCTGTAGTTGCCAGAATTTTACCGTAATAAAATATGCAAGCCTCATTTCAGGTTTTACGGTTTTAGCTTAAATTTACATTTAAATACCACAATTTCATTAACTTATGTAATGTTAATATACCAAACTGCTAAAGTACCTAAGAATAGTTCAAGCTATTCTTCTCAGTTATTTTAACAAAATAGCATTTTTGTCCATTCTACGTTCTTTTTCACTTCCAAAAAACGGTGTGCTACTGTGAAATAGTTTAATCCAATGTCTAATACTGTTTTTTAACCATATATAATAGTGGACCTTATCATTAACTATTTAACAGGGTTTTTTTGTAGCTTTTGTTTGTTTTTTTGTTTACAGTCTTTTACCGTTAAATTTTTAAGATAGCAGTGTAGTGTGCAACAAATGCACAGATCTTTGGCACATAACAGACTTGCATTCTTATTTCCTGCCACAAACAAGCACTCTCGAGTAACCAAGGCCTCAAATGTGGTTACTCCAAACATTTCATAATCTTGAACTAATTAGTTTGCATCCTGTTTCAGGAGTTTTACCTGAAGAACTCCACCATGAGCAAAAATGTAGTGTACCTACTAAACTTGTTTCGGTGTCCTTTATAGCTGTTTTAATACTGCATTTCTTCTTTTCCTGTCCTGTGTAGCCCCACCCCCCAGCGCAGACCGCCTACATCGGCCCCGCCCCCCAGCAGGCCTCCAGCAGTGAGAGGTCCAACACCAGGCCCGCCTCCTCTTAACCCCACCTCCTCCTTTGCAGCTCCACCCATTCCCTCTCGCCCAGGCCAGCCCATTAATGCCTACAGCAACAGCAGTCAGGATCCCTTCAGTGCGCCCCCTCAGATCCCCTCCCGCCCCGCCCGCGTCCCTCCGGGCGTCCCCAGGTAAGACACTAAACCTTCTGTGACCTCCATGTACAAGTGTATACCCACTGAGTGGGAATCTTACAGTATGTCTAAAGCTCAGAAGACCGTGGAAAATACCGTTTGAACAAGGTTTGACTGTTGTACTGTTTTTTCAGCTCCTATTCTTCTCTCTCTAGATCATCTCATGTAGTCTCATCATCTTGTCTTTTCTCATCTCTTTTTATCTAGCATCATCTAGTCCTCGTCTTTTGTCTCGTCTCTTCACCATCTAGTCACCTCTTCCTGACTCATCTATTCTCCTATTGTCTTTTCTCATCTCATCTGCTCACATCTTCTCTCATGTAGTCTTGTCTCTCCTTATCTCATCTCTTCTGGTCTCACTTCTCTCTTTTTTTGTCTTTTCTCATCTCATCTGGTCTATGCGCTTATTCCTTCTCTTTTATCATTTCCCTGTGGTTGTGGGTATGTCTCACCTTTGTTTCTCACTATTTCTCCTCCTACAGCAGAAGACCCCCTGGCGCTCCCAACCGGCCCACCATTATCCGCCCTGCCGAGCCCTCCCTGCTAGACTAGACCCATGTGCTGGCCACCATAGGCTGACAGAAAGAAAAAAAGAGAGAGCGAGAGGAAGGGCTGGAGAACTGCACTGAAACATGTGCATATCCACAAATACAGCCTGATCAATAGACCTAAATAATCCACTCAAACTGTCCTCTGATCAGCGCTGCTAATCACATCCTTACTTTTACAGCCCAGAGGTCTAAATTAAGCACATAAATATTCATATAAGATTATTATTGTTGTTATTATTTTATTCAAATGTAGAGTGAACTAAAGGGTGCCGTGGCCTCCAACTTTCAGTCATTTCTTCACTCACATAGGTCAGGTGACCACCAGGGGGTATCCTACTCAACTTGTAGACGAAGCAACATTAGCATCGTCATGCCTCCTCTCTGACTAGTGGGATAAGATGTATACAAGCACTGTGCAAGCTAGTTGCTGTTAAACTAGCTCGTCTTCTTCCGGTTCTTGGGTAACTTAAGGGTGGTTGAAGACTCTTTCTTGTTATAGACACACTTCTTCATGTGTTTTATTTGTTTTCATTCTGTGTCTTCTTGACTCTCTTAACTTGATATGCTGAAATAAGACACCATGACCGTTGTTGTTATTGCTATGTGGGATTGATTTCGATCTGATTTGTTTTTCATGTTCAGTTGGCCGTTTACATTTGACGTCCTTCAAAACGACTGTTAATTATTACTCGATAGCGGCTAACCGATCGGACAAATGCAAAGTTCACAAGTCAAAAACGCCTGTTGCGCTCGGGAAATTTGGTTCTTGAAAAGCACTTCTAGTTTTCGAGTGATGGGAATTTCTTAGATAGTCAGAAGAGGAGGTGCCGTTTGTATGCAAATGATCTGTTTATACAAATAATAATCTGTGTATATGAATATTATCCTGGAAAGCACGGTAACCACTCGCGACGGGCCGATCCGTCAGAGCTCAGAGCTCAGGTAACATCCGACTCCAAATCTCGTAACCGTTTACGCTAGCTTAGCGTTCTGATCGTTGTAACTTGAATTAATCTGCAAGCGCTTTTATTTTTCGCATTCAGGGATAGCTAGGGTCGGGGGAGGGTTTATGAGCGGGAAGAACATCAGAACGCTACAGGAAGTGGGAATGCACATGGTCGATGAACGTGGTACATGCAGGTGTATTTGGGGTCTGGGGGCGTTGGCTTTAAGGAACCAGTCCGCTCTTGCCTAAAAAGACAATTTCTGAACGCAAAAAAACTGAACCTTTAACATAGAGATCATAGTAGATAGTACTAACACGCGTATTATTTATAACCTGGGCATTGTGATTTTTTTCATTCGATCCATACGACATTTCGATTCATCCCTTCAGTTGCGTTAACAGTAGTTGAACAGAATTCAGTGTGAACGCAGTTTCCTGTTGATCCGGTTTTGATTGCAGAATCTTTTGACGTTTGCTTTTATTGATGTGTGTGCGAGAAAATGCGCCTAGTTTTTTCTGATTAACTTGAGGATAAGAATAGGGATTTGGTGTAAGCGGGAGCGGGTCTTTGATTTTAGCATTGATTCGTTTTGTAAATACTCGAAGGCTTGGAGTCGGACTTGAGATGAAGCATAAAAATCAGCTGCAGATTTCAGGGCTGAACGCTCTTTAATCACTCCTGTGTGTTATGGCTACGGTGATGGCAACCGCTGCTCCTTTTTCAGTCGTTTCAAGGTTTGAATTAAAATCATACTCAAGCTGTATGTTTCCCGATTTGAAATGACTTTAGCATCTGTTAAGAACTGGATAACGCCCAGATCACTGCAGCCATAACTTTTCCTCTGGTTTTTGGCTATGGTGACCCGATCCCTGTCTCTCCCCTCTAATAACTGTGTCCTTTTGTATGGAGTGAGGGACTGAGGACATACTTAGCATTCTTTTTTTATGCTTTTGGAATAACAAATCATTGTCAAGTGCCTGTGTAGCAATTAAAATGGACTTGGAGCAACATGCACAATGAGAATTGGAAATGAGATGATAATAAAAGGTGTTGTGTAAAATAAAGATTTGGTGCTCTGGTGGTCGGTGTTTCCTTGTGTGACGTCTCCTCGCTGTCTGCTGATTTTCCATGACATGTCTCTCCCAGCATGCATCTCTTCCTTTCTGTATTCTCATGGAAATAAATCAAATGTAGTCTCACTAATCTGTTACTGCGTCCGAAAAACCTCATGTCCTACTTTCAGTGTTGGTACAAGTAACACGAGTTACGTGATGATATTTATTTTTCCAAGTAACTAGTAAAGTAACGCAAGTAATATAACGGAGTTACTTTTTCAAGAAAGTAACACCAGTTACTTTGTTTTCTCCTGACATGTTGGGAGAAATCAGAAACACAGAAGATTGTGTGAGAATACACTGGAGTTTTAGACTGAATGTGAATGTGCATCAATTCATCTCACTCTCAAAGAACAGATTTACTATTTATTAAAATGAATTAAAATAAACTCAGAATATGATGCAAGCCTGCAAAAATTAAATTACATAAATGTATCTAATCCCATTTTATTAATCAATGTCTTTGTTGCTGACCTTTGATAATCCAGGTCAAGCACATTCACAAGCAAAAATAGCTTCATTTGTGTTTTTTTTAATTGCTGAAGAGTATTGAACTTTCTTCTATTCTACTATACAGATGTAAATTTACGTTTTCTTCAGCCTAGGGTTTATGCATTACAGTTGTGTGAGAGGGCTTTTACATTTGTAATGCACTACTTTTAAAAGTAACTATACATAAAAACTGCCTACTTTTGAATAAGTACTTATTTTGTATGTTCCCAACTTTGCATCTCTCTTTTGTCTGACACCCATTTTAGCTCTACTAATGAGCTGATGATCTGAATCGGGTGTTTAATTAGGTAGACATATGTTGCGTCCAAAATCGCATACTGCTTAAGTAGGTAGTACGTTTAAAATTAAACATACTACCGTTAAAACAGTACGTTCTGTATACAGTAGTATGAATGTGGGTAGTATGAATAGATTTCGGACGTACTACATCCGCCATATTGATGTTGTCACGTGTCACGCGTCGTCATAACAGCGCGAAAATTTAAACTTTCAACAAGTCGTTTGTTTAGATGTGGCTTTTTTTTTCACGATAAACAACGTTTTTTTTTTTTTTTCTGAGCTTCTTACGCTTAAAATGAGCCACGTCTCCGTCATTTTTCGAATATGACGACTCCTCTTCCGGAGCATCATGGGATAGGAAAGTGTCCATAGTATGCCTACTATAGAATTCTGGCAGAAGTAGGTCATCCGGGTACTTCGCCTACTAAATACTATGCGAATACTATGAATTCGGACATACTACTCGCCTTGCATGCTGTTTTCCGCGTACTATATAGTAGAGAAGTAAGCGATTTCGGACACAGCAATGGAAAACATGCAGCGCTGGAAGGCCTCCAGAAATGTGGTCTGGAACTACTGTTCTGTACAACGTTTAACACAATCTCATGACGAACTTACTATTTTACATTGTGGCTAATTTGTATGATTTCCTTTTAATATAACTTGTAGGCTTTATATGATTTTCTTATGCCCCTTTGATGATGTTTAGAGGTGGACCTTCAAGGTTGCTTTTTTTATACTATAAACTGTATGCTTTTGTACAATTCAAAACCATACACATTCATATGAAATCACCACCTTAAAATAGCCACATTTTCTTGAGAGCTCTAGTTGATTCTATACTATAGATTAAATCTGAATGTATTACATATACACACTCAAGATTTGAATTCACCAAAGGTATTCATGTAGGCTATGCTATGAATTTGGACATACTATATAGGTACATACATACATATTATTTTCATAATTTGTAACTTTAATGTGCGAGGCTTTCGGTTGCTTCCAGTTATTGCGTATCCCAAACTGGTATTGCTTATATACTTTCATAAGAAGTGTGGGTAATTCTGTTTTATACTGGTTCTATTTGATATAGGCCTACATAATATAAAACATAATACAAAAAAAAAACATTTTATATTAGATGATGCTATATTGTCTGAAAGAAGTGGAAGCACCTGGGCAGTTTAAAGCATGCATGGTTCATGTTGATATCACAGGAAAAAAATAAGAATGCCAGTTTTCTGATTTACCAGTAATGCTGAATAGCTTTTTGAATTAAATCTGGTGTCCATTAATATATTCGCTCTCCTGCATAAAGTCAGTTTTGGCATGCACCCCATGTGTTTTTGACATGTTAAAGATAGTCACAAATTGAGAATGTGAACGCTATTTGCAATTATAGGTGTTTAAATGTTAGAGAATCCACTCCAAACTGCTTTTTAACCATTTGGTTAATTTGGATGCGAGTGTGAACGTATTGGTCAATCAAAAGTCAGGGATATAGCTAAGCAATACCATTAAAAATGTGTTTGTGTTCATCGTAAACTCAAGCCATATGGTGAGGTTCCAAATGATCTTGATACGTTTTAATAAATATGCATATAAAGTAAATTTAGCAAGAAGCTAAATATGGTAGGCTAATCCATTATTTACCGTTTCTAGACTGATAGTTAATAGTCCCATTACCCTCACTTTTCAACTAAAAATGTTAAAAGAAATCCAAACTTACGAGTCAAAGCACAAAGACTAAAAATTGAGTAGCCTACTGCTGCATAGCTGCTTAAACATCCATAAAAATATTTCCTTTTAGCATGCACTCATAAATTAAGGACACTGTTTTAAGTCATATCAAACACAATGGAGCATGAGAGCATGCAGGGTTAAGGGTCTCAAGAACAGGAATAAGAACCAAGTTACCACTTCTTTCTTCGTAAAGCTGACCCTTTACGTATGACTCATTGGCACGTTTCCTTAGTGGAAGTCAAAAGAGAGAGAAGTCCTATGTCATAATGGAAGACCGCATGTGACTAATGACAACTGTTGTTTTATTATCAGCATGTGACATGAGTAATGCAAGGCTCATTTTTTGCAGCTTTTCTATCAAAAATCAGCTGTTTCTACATAATAAGTGGTTTCACAACTTTCGAGATATCAATCCACCCCCTTCCACATTCACACAGCGTACACGGTCATAATGAAAACCTCCGTATTTCTTAGCTCATCAGAGTCTTTCGAATTACTGTAAACATGCATATTTCACTCTGTGCTGCACGCATATGAGATTCTCACTGCTGATCTGTGCTTTTGGTTGCGGTTGTTGAACAGACGTCCACCTCCACGACGACCAGAGAACCAGTGGTGAAGCTGATCCGGTGCTCTTAGGAGGATCACCATACCGCGCTCTACTGCACCACGAGGACGTGATGCCTGTTTCCAAAGGATATCAAAGGACCAATATATTGGATTGTAAAAATTCTTACGTGATTAAAAAAAAAAAAAAAAAAAAACGACCAAAGATGAGGTTGTTTTAGGTATTGCACAGTAGTCTTGTATGAACTTTGCTCATTTTGATTTCAAAAATGTGCTGACCTACCTCTTTTTGAGCAGTCTAGGCTCTAGTGGTTGTTTTTCCCATTAGGTTTCTCTACAGAATAAATCTAATAAAGTGTATTGATTGTTGAACCTTTATAAAGCAGCTCAAAAAAGCAATATTACAAACTTTAATTTTAAATAGATGTGAAGCACTGGTGAATTTGAAATAATGTTACAATGTAAATGAATGACTTGAAGTCATTGATATTATATATTAAAAACAATATTAATTAAAATTAAGATATCAGTGGAAGTACACAGTTATAGAAAACGTAGAGTGCACTATTGGCATGCTGTATTTTTGTAGGCCAACCCATAAGAAGGCATCACCCTGGTTCCTTTGACAAAAAACAAATTTAGATTTTATTTTGATAGTCCACTTTAGACATTCCACTAACTATACGAAGCTACATGTCAAATAATTCTTATTTGTTTGCAACTACATGTCTGCTAACTCAGAGTAGACTGTCAGTGTAGGGTTAAAGCGTTAGAATTTATTAAGCAGATAGTCTGCTAATAATCTGCTAGTTGACATGTAGTTGCAAAGTTACTTACTAGAATGTCTCAAGTGGACGACTGAAACGATCGAATTTCTGTTGGCTTTTGGTTTGCTGCATAAAATAGGCTATGTTCCCAACAAAAGCTGATTCTTACACATTAGGTTGATCATGAAACGTATCTCACATGACCACAACTAAATATTAAAGCCTTAACACAATCACAAGAAAGCCAAGATAGACAGGGGTCACATGACTTAGCTTCGCCGCCATTAAGCTAGTGAATAGATGAGTCCCTGACAACCATTTATTGCCCTTTAACCACTTGTGTATGTACAAGTATTTTAAGGTGTTGAATAAAAAGTGTTAACACGAGTTTGTGTACGCCAAAACAAATACCTGATGGAACCAGAAGATGTAAAATGTAATAAGTAATTTCCAGGTTTTGGTCTACAAAAATACATCAGGGGACTACAGGAGGTGCGTTCCCCTTGACTTTTAGACATCCATTAGCAAATTGTTAAACTTCCTCTCAGGGCAATCCATGCGGTCCATTTTGAAGTGTGTTTCACTTTGTAAAGTGGCCAAGGCAAGTTTTAATGGACAGGCTGTCTCCCCGAACATGACACACGGTTTACTGTAGTGATTCTAGGAAACTCAAATGATGTTTCAATTCAACCAATTGCAAAGTTCCCAACAGTAGTAAGCACTCTTGTGAGCAATGACATATATCAGAGTCAAAAAGTTGAAGAGAAGTTAGCAAGTAAAGGGCATGAAAAGCAAATTCCAATGCATCCAGGGAGATAAACATGTCATTTCAGTTAATATGAATGGGTGGCTCCTGCCAGATCAGGACCAGGATGTGATTGCTTGACAAGGAACGTGACCCAGCTTGCAAAAGTTGATAAACAAGTGTGCCAAATGCCTACTGAATAAATGATGTAAGATGAATATTTGAGTCATTAAGCATCATGCCTGTGAATTGTTTCATTGAACTCTAGGGAGTCTTATTTATAGGTAGTTTATGCTTGTACATAATTTTTACTTGGCTTTGTTTAATAATTATATGTGTATATTATTGCAGGGTGATGGAAGAATATAAGAAACACTAACCTACAGATCAACCTGTAGAAAACAGAGAATAATGGCAACAATCTTGAAAGTATTGTTATGAAACAATGTTATTCTGATTCCCACTGTGCAGTAATAACTCAACTCATTGCAGTCAGCAATTGACTTGAAATGTAACATCAATAACCCAGATGAGTTTTTAATTCATTCTGCATTTGCTCTCGCTACGCCGCATACGCCTGGGCTGCATTTCTTCCAAATGAGATGCTAATGTGCTGCATAATAAACCATTCAAAGCAAAATGTTCACTTGGATTTTTATTTATAAATCCATAAGAAATGTTAATCGCAATGGCATTTATTTTGCAAGTCTCATAAATTATTTTAACCACAGTGTTTTAAAAGTCAAGTACAAAATTACATTCAAATGCTTCTACAGTACTTCAAGTAAATTTAGTGTTCAGCAGTGTAAACTCTTCGAATTAAAACTCTGAGAAACAGTCGGATAGCTCCAAACACTTTAATTCTAGCGTAAACTAGAGGGATGTTTGTGGATCTAAGAGTTTTCACATGTCCTCATTTAGGTCAACGTACAGTGTTCCAGCATCATCCCTGCTATGTGCTAACTCTGTGTTTGTCCCTGAATAATCGGCGCAATGTGTAGATCTGGGTGACAGCCACGCTGACTATGACCAGCAGACTGACACTGGACCAGAAGGAAACCCGCCACAGGTTATCCTCCAGCAGGTAACGGTCACGAGCCTCGAACGCCCGCAGCGTCATCTGTAGCTGACGGCTTCGCTCCAGGTTCTTGTGCACAGCGTCCATTGTGTCCTGTGTGTCGAGAGAAACCATGAGTTTCCATGAATCATTTTGAAAAGATTGCATTTCAATTGCAGATGATCCGTGCAAAAATTAGAACATTAAAGAACATTTTAACTGCAAATAATTAAAACTGTATTTAACCATTTCAAAAATAGAGTGTCTATATATACTAAGTGCATACAGCATGACTTGTTGGCAGAGGCTATTTGCACTAACTCCGCCCACCAACATGTTTCCGGGACAATATTACAAAAGAATATAACTCTTGTCATCTCCAGTGGGGCAGATGGTAAAATGTGTGCCAAACTCATTTTGAAGCAATTAATTCAGGGTTTAAATCTCTAACTTTTTCTACCTTTTCAAATTTCCAATCATATCAGAAAAGCTTTTTTTATATACAAAAGGAAATAAAAATAAATAAATTATTTAGGGTTCGGATAGGTCTAGGGATGGCTTTATTATCCCAATAAAGTGGCATCCATTTAATAATTCAAATGAAAATTAAAGGAGAAGTTCACTTTCAAAAAAACTTTTGAGGATAGTTTACTCACCACCATGTCATCCTAGATGTCCATGTCTTTCTTTCTTCAGTCGAAAAGAA
>JAUCNO010001440.1:572447-582879 GCA_032353835.1 Enteromius viviparus
ACATGGACATCTTGGATGACATGGTGGTGAGTAAACTATCCTCAAAAGTTTTTTTGAAAGTGAACTTCTCCTTTAACAATCATAACTTCATTATTATTACAACGTACTACTAGGTGCAGATAATTGCCAATATTTGCAATACGTTTTTTTTTTTAATATTTTTAAAAATCATGCCATTTTAACAGTTTAAATAGAAGCTATAGTTACATGCACTTAGAGTAAATAACATATATCACTAAGAAAATAGACTAGAATAAAAAAATTAAATATAATTATAAATAACCTCTACTGTTGTTTACACTGCCTTAAAAATGTTGTGGAAATAATGTGAAAATACCAGCCTGGTAGCTTTTCTTTAACCCTTATAAAGCCTACTGTGTAATATTTGGCATGCAAATTATAAATTATCAAAACAATCAAAACATAACCTGAAAAACCTGCAATACACAAATCAACTACAAGCCTTCTGTTGTCTGACTGATATAGCTTATATTGTTTAGCAAGTAAAAGGCCTTGTAATGTAGCTAATTGTAAAACCATCCACTTTCAGCTTGTGATAATATTGCTATTATAGACCAAATTACATTTGTTACTCAGTTTGATCTCCATATTCTCCTATATCACATTATATGAGCAATATAAGGCTTAGTGTATGAAACAATACTCATTTAAAAAAAATATTGTTCACAAAACGGATTTTGCTGACATTTATTTTGTATGTCTTACAGAGTTAAGAAACCTTATTGTGCCATTATTAAAAAATGTGGTTTGCGTACCCTGATATCCTCCAGTTTGTACTCCAGCGAGTCCTCCGGTTCAGCCAGAGCAGCCCAATCTTTATCATCATCCTCCTCCTCCTCCTCCGGTCCATCCACGATCACCTCCACGTACACCATCTTCTCTGAAATAAGGCTGAAGCTGTTGTCAAAGCAAATCCTGTAGTCGCCATCCTCAGTGGGGTCCACCCTGACAGCCAACCCCGGGATTACAATAGTGCATGTCATGACTTTAAGTAATATTGTGAAATATTAGATAAAAAAAATATATAATCCATACATATAAGTCAATGGTCACTTAAAACTGTTTGATAGCAAATCATCTTTTGTGTTCCTAGTTAAACCTATGGAAGCTTATTTATTTTATACTATTTCTATATGTTGTTTATAGCACACCTATTCAATGTATTATTATTTATTATTTTATTGGTGTGTGTGTTGTTGTCTTTGTACACTGGAAGCTGTGACACTAAAACAAATTCCTTGTAGGTGCAAACATACTTGGCAATAAAGCTCTCTCAGATTCTGGAATAAAAATGGTAAATGCAAGATCTTTTATTACAATTCTCACAATTGTTTTCTCACTGCGAGTTAATACCTAACAATTAAGTTTTTGTTTATTTCTCTGAATTGGACATTTTGATTTTGCAATTGTATGCTAACGTCTCAAACCAAATGTCTCACATTGCAACTTTCACTTGTTTCCTAGGAAGTCTTCAAAAAAAGTCAAAAGAGTGAAATTAAAAATACAGAATACAGAGAACAAAAAAATTATTGGCATATAAAGTATAAGTCAAAATTATGATGCAGGCTTTTTCGATACAATTTTCGAAAAATAAACTCAAAAGTACAACATTGCAAACTGAGATTTCAGAGAAAAATGAAAATTCCAAGAAAAATGTGAGAAATTGTGAGAAGTGCAATCAGAACTCAAAATTATGTGATGTGCACTTGGGTCTCTGAGAAAAAAATTAATAAAAATTCCAAATCAAAAGTTTATAAAAGCGCATTTCTGAGAACATGTCCGAATCGTGATGTAAAAATTCACAACGATCTTTTAAATAGTTTTATTCTGTGATGGAAATTAGCTTCTGGTAAAGTACAGTAATAACACAACGTACATTTTTGTGTGAACTAACCCTTTAAGAACGCTTTTAAAAATTACTTTTCATTTGACTATACCTGGTAACGCAAACGATTCAGTAAACAGGCAACTGTTTTCTGTAAATTCAGTTGTGGTCACTGCCAGCCCTGCAGCAGCAGACATCATGCAATTTTGCAGAAGAGGGCATGCAAATACTGTGGGTTATGACAGTCCGAAACTATGAGTGCATGATTCAGCCTTGTGCACTATGGGAAGCTTACGTGTGTATGCCATCTGATTTTCTGAAGTCAGAGACCAGTCTGTATCCGTGCGGGGAGATCAGAGTGAAGCCGACGTCCAGCCCAGAGCCTGCAATGACCTACAGATACAGGGACAGGGAGATTGAAAAATTCAACAGCGTTCACAACCCACTTTTTATTTCTGTAAAGTGACATGCATCTGAGCGCAACAGGACAAATGAAGACAAAAATATGCATATGTAAATTCAAATGAGAGGCCTCCTGTCTTCCACAGACTGATAAAGTAGCCCGTTGAGTATTCAGTCTGCTGTTACTAGAGATAAAGTGCGGCAAACAGGAACCATGTAGCACTAGTGATCCTGCCAGCAGATGGAATGAGCTTTGGGCCAGGCCAGCTGTCCCGCAGCTGTGCCTGTTTTTAACATAAAGCAGGATGGCTCCACAAACGCACCCCAGACACGTGGCACAGTGAATCTTCTGAGAAAGGTCAGCCCACAGAGGACTACAATAACTAAGCTTCTGTGAGTAAACAGGACTGAATGAGGATTGCTCAAGTATGCAATCAAGTATGACTTCGATGTCAATAATATTGAACATCCATCCAGAGCTCCACAAACATGAAACCAAACCATACACACACTGTTCATGTTATTAGTAGCCTATGTGATCACAGGAGACTTATGACCAAGTACAATCACTCATAAAAATGCACTTTGACCAAAACATGCACCTGTGAAAGGAAATGTCCTGCTACTTCCTGGTCATTACTGTCAAGCAAAAACTGCAATGTAACGCAGCAGTTAATAAGAACCTTACTAATCAATAATATTTCAACCCAAACTTATGCCAAACAAAACTAGTTACACTCAACTAGACGGCTTCACGAGTTATTTCTGCATCTCAGATTTGCTGGCGTGGCCTCTCGAGACATTTCAAAATCATAAGTTAAATAACTGAAGTACTTCAAATATGTTATTGACCTGGTACTCCACTTCCATGCTGCCGTTCATAGTGGCTGTCTGGAAGAAGCACTCGGTTGCTCCGGGAGGTAAAAGGAAAGTGAACTCGGTGTCCTTATTCTGTCCGAACGCGAATACCAAATCCACGCTGAGCGTCAGAAAGAGCAGCAAACACACTGCGACGCGCGTCTCTTCCCACCGCTCCATGACTCTGCTCTTCACAAACGCTCAAGAGCCCGTCTGCGCTGCGAGCGGCGTGACCACTCTAGGACGCTATCATTGCCTTCTACGCTGATTGCAAGAGCATTGTTTGGACTCTCGTGAACTCGCGGTGACAAACAGCCGCGATTGAAGTTTGATTATAGCTTCGCTGATAATGGACGCGTAGTAGTTTTCACGCGTCGCGTAAAACGCGCAAAAAGCCTCGTTGATTTGTCCACTGGTACCGACGTCAAGTTTTGACACGCGCCTGTCTACAGTGCAGGAAACATGCATGTTCTATCGTGACGCTCTTATAAGGTTAAGTGCTTCTGTGCACGTTTGGCTATTTGTGTCGTACTCTGTCAATGAGAAGCTTGTAGAAGTAGCTAAAATTGTGAGCGAGCACAAGTCCTTACCTGACAGCTTATATTGGGCTTATACCACACTATATTGGGTGCTGTAACGTTACAGATACCCTTCTGCAACACTCTGTGAATGTTAGGGGAAAACATATGCTGCGTCCGAAATCGTATACTGCTTAAGTAGGTACTATATTTAAAATTGAACGTACTACCTGACCGTTAAAAGGTATATGAATTGAATTCGGTCGTACTACATCCGCCATATTGATGTTGTCTCGTGTCATGCGTCGTCACAACAGCGCAAAAATGTAAACTTTCAATAAATCATCTGTTTTTTAGATTGTGTTAAACAAGTTTAATTTAATCACAATAAACAATGTATTTTTTTTTCTGAGGTACACTTTCCACCATTTTTCGAATATGACGCCTCCTCTCCCGGAGCCTTATGGGATAGGAAAGTGTCCATGGTATGCTTACTACAGAATTCGGTCGGAAGTAATAGGTCATCCGGGTACTTCTCGCCTACTGAATTTCGAATGCTATGAATTCAGACATACTACTCGCCTAGCATGCTGTTTTTCATGTTCTATATAGTAGGGAAGTAAGCGATTTCGGACGCAGCAAAAATAATTTAACTATCTTCCTACTGTTTTTCTCGTTTATATTCCTGGTAATTAGGCTACTTTTGCTTTAGTCTATTGCGTGTATTTGAGAACTCTTCAGATGCGCTGACAGCATGCTCTCTGTAGTTATGGTGATAGTAACTCATTAAGTAATACAGGAGTCATGTAATTGAAAGCAATTGCTAGAGAAATATGCTAGTCACTTGCTATTGATGCTAGAAACATGTTAGAAATATGTTAGTCACAACCTGCAAGTTACATGCACATCATGTTAATAACATGCTAATCATGCTACCTTATTAACATCTATCTAGCCTATATAAATGTTTCAGCCTATATAAATTGTAATGTTAATTTTACAACTGCTTTAAATTTTAGGCTAGGCTTTTACAAGCCAACCTAAAGTTTGTCTTGTCAAACCTTTTTGTCTAGTTTTATTATGTAATTCCATTACATGTAACTAGTTACCCCACACTGAATATTACTGTACAACTTAAGAGTTAATATGCAGATACCGGTAACACAGCTCAAAAATCATGTTTTCTTTCTGCATGTCAATTAATATAAATCAAGTAATAAGTAATAAATACTTAATTTTGGATGTTTTGGTAAAATCATAAGGCATCAGTAAAACACGAGAACACAAAGCAATTACATAATTTAAGAAAATTCATGAAAAACGAATTATCTGATGTTTTGAAGTTGTGATACACACATAAATAGAAGTAAACGCAAAGTATAAACCGCGGAAAAACAGACTTGTTGCAAATACAGTTACTTAGTGAAACTGTACCATAACTTTCCACTTATTAAAAGCGGATATGGACATAAACCTTTCAATAAAGCCTTGTTATTTTAGAAAAATATAATGATGTCTGTACACTACACTACAGCACAGGACAGTACAGTACAGTCTCTCATGGGTCTAGCTGGAACAGGGACGAGCTTGAGCAGGAAGTGTAACTCAAACAAACTGCGCATGTTCACGCAAAGCCTCTCGCTATGTAAGGATGACACCGAGCGCGATCTAAACGGTAAGGCCAGTCCAGCGCACTTCTCTCTCTTAAACGTAACTTATCGGATAAACACCTCGAGCGCGGCGGAGGACTTCGGCGGCTCGTCGACGACAAGCGTTTGCGGAAGCCCCGTCGAATGGCGGAGGAGCGTCGCGTCGTTTGTGTGTGTGTGCGTCCCGCCGCACGGGAGACGTCATGAGAACAGAGCACCGCGGCGCGACGCCAGCGCGTCATTTAGATACAGTCCGCCGTACGGCTCGCGAACGTTGCGTGAATTAGCTGCGCTCGAGGTGTTTGTGAATGTGCTGTGTTTGTAAACAAACGTTCACCCCCCAGACAAACAAACAAACAAACAGCGAAATGAAGCTGTGGGTTAGCATAGCACGTTAGCATCTCCACCAGCAGAGGAGTGAGAATGAAATGGCGCAACATGAAGGGCTAACATGCTAACCGAATTAGCCACCGAAGAGCCTAACACCCATAAAAAGTGCAGTCGCTTAGAAACATTCACCATGGCAACCAACAGAGTTTCCGCCAAAATACCACAGATATTGTTACTGCTGTAAAATTATAATACATGCACATCGGATTTTATTCAAACACTGCAGCAGTGTTTTAGTTTCGCAAATGAATGACAGCTGATATGGTATTTTAGTAGATTATACAATTATATTATACAATCTATTATTACCATTATACAATTTAAATGGTAGTAATGTCATGGTAAAGTGACGATATCACATAGTTATTAACTTATATCTAGAACTTTGACGTGGTACTGTTCGATGCCCAGGTTTATGTAACGTTACTGTAGACATTATTTATTCCAATGTTATTCAAAATATGGTATTACCATGGTATCATATCTATCAATAATGCTATATCCACTGTGTGTATATATATATATATATATATATATATATATATATTTATCATGTCCATTATATATAGATCAGTGGCTATATCTATGGTACACTTATCTTGTAGATGGGCAGCTGTTTAGTAATCTTCATTCGACAGATGACCAAAAACATTGACCAGAAATATTAATTAATTTATTTATTCTACATATAATATTTACATATGTCTGACAACTGAAGGCGGTAAGCAGTAAGGATTTTTATTTTAGTTGTGGCTATAAAACTAGTAGGTTTTGCAAATGTAAATAATACCTTATGTTATTATAATTTAATATTTATTTATTATTACTATTATTAATATTTAATTTATTTGAACAATTTTTACAGTGTGAATATTGTGTGTTCAGACACTTGCTTGTAGATTGGTCCGATCATACATTCCATTTTCATTGGTTTATACTGAATTAATGGTACATACAGTATGTTTAGTACTGTGTGTGATCTACAGTGGCTCTTCCAGTCTTGGCCTGTCAAGATTAAAAAGGGCATTTGCCATGACTGGTGTAGCTGTGGATGGGGTTTTCTGACACAGTTACAGAATCACTATCAAGAGATTTTGGATGCACAATTTTTATATCCTGAGGCTGCCAGTAATCATTATTCTTTGTGCCTTAATTTATTTCTGTTTAAAAAAAATAAAAAGAAGAAGAATTTGGAAATACAAAGTCTACAGTGGTGTTATAAATTGAATGTTTCCATGTCAACTCATGTTACCATTGCTTAATTGTCAAGTTGTAGGCATATGTTTAACTTCAGATGATTAACTTCAAAAAGGTATTTTTTTTTAACAATTAATTTGTGCCCAGTATGACCAGGATTGTGTATTAAGAAAATTAATAAAAAAATCATGTTAGTTAAACATAAAAAAATAAATATTGAAAAAAAAAAAAAATATTATTATTATGTACAGAAATATTATTACAATTCAAAAGGTAATTTTTCTATTGTAATATATTTTATTTAAAATGCAGACTCACATGATCTTTTAGAAACCATTATTTAAAAAAAAGCAATAAACATCAAGTTTTTAACACTGATGATAATATTAATAAGCAGAAAACTAGAATGATTTCTGAAGGATCATGTGCCGCTGAAGACGGGAGTGATAATGCTGAAAATTCAGCTGTGATCACAGGAATAAATTTCATTTTATATATATATATATATATACGTATATATAAATATTCAATATGCAAATATAGAAAGTCTTAATGTCTAAACATGTATTGCAAAGTTTGACTAAAATCTTAAATAAAAAGCAGGCCTGTGATACTCTTCACTGTTGAAGGAGCGCGAGGGTTATGGCAGAGACAGAAGTCACTGTGTCCGTGGAGGACATGGTGGTTGTAAAGAGCACTGAAGAAGAAGATGCAGATTCAGATAACCAAAGCAAGACTCAGATGATCCTGCAGCTGCAGCCCATCACAGCTGGGTGACCACAACACAAACATAATATTAATGCATTGAATCTGTCATATTTAACAGCTATTCCGGGTGTGAACGGTTGAAGATGATGTTTTGTGTTTGATAGGCTCGGAGAGGAAAGCAGCGAGACAGATGCTGCAGTTGTTGCTGTGGAGACACAAGGTAACCACCTCCTAAAACTTTACAGTGGTGTTCAGCACAGTTCACGTATTCTTTATAAAATGCAGCCATGTACTTTAAACCATCTTTAATTCGCATCCTAATTATTAGCAGTAATCATTCTGTGGTTTCCTGCAAGCACGTCTTAAATGCCGTCTGCTTAAATTTATCAGCTCTCTCCAAGCAGCGGATTACGCTGTCACTAAGTACACCTTATGCAAGTTTGCCACAATGAACTCTTGTTGACATTTATGTATGCTCAGATGAGACGTCTGCTGAAGGAGAGGATTTGGAGCTTGGTTATCCCATTACATGCGGCGAGAGTAAAGCCATCCTTCTATTCAAGAAGTTTGTCTGCCCAGGAATCAATGTCAAATGTGTGAAGGTTGGTGTCGTGTAGAGCTTACCGCTGCAGATAACCGCTGGTAATGTGTTTAATCTGGCTTTTTCTGTTTCTCTGCAGTATGAGGATCAGTTGATTAGTCCAAAGCAGT
Source organism: Enteromius viviparus (assembly GCA_032353835.1). Lineage (NCBI taxonomy): Eukaryota > Metazoa > Chordata > Actinopteri > Cypriniformes > Cyprinidae > Enteromius > Enteromius viviparus. The sequence goes on from JAUCNO010001440.1 coordinate 580,727, forward strand.
TTGTGCACTTGTCGGGTAAAGCCACCTTGAAGGACTGGAAGCGAGCGATCCGGATGGGTGGGGTTATGCTCAGGTTTGCTCATGAGTTTTTTCATCACCATTTTTATGAATACGGCACCGGTGCATGTGAAAGTAATCATTTTGTTACCGTTTTTTTTTTAATTACTAGGTTTTTTTTATTAGTTAAAGTGAGTTTACCACGGAAGCCTGTTTCCACCACTTAATAAAAACTAAAAAATGTTACTGTGACTTTTTATCTCGCATTTCGGACCGGAATTGGGAGATATAAAGTGATAATTGTGAGATATAAAGTCAAAATTGTGTGATAGAAAGTCACAATTCCTAGTTCTAAAGTCAGAATTGTGTTTATATATTTTATATTGTTTATATCTCACAATTCTGACTTTATGTTTGCCAACTGCAATAAAATAACAACAAAAAAAAAACTAAAGTTTGTATCACGCAATTCTGAGAAAAAAGTCAAGAATTGTGAGATAAAAAGTTGCAATATCATTTTTTTATTCAGAAGCCGGCTTTCGTAGTTCCCACAGAATGTGTCTGTGCATGTAAAAATGCGGGATGCAGTGCTTAGAAATGGTTTTATAAAAATGCAGCACAGTATGCCTTCTCTGCCAGTTGTCGGGTCAGTTTGCTACTGTACACAAAAGCTTGCAATGCTTGCCCCACCTCTCGGGGCTTCTGATTGGTCCACTGTTTTGGAACACCTATTCAGTTTATCAGATTATTTTTTAAGTAACTAGAACTTTTTAAAAAACGTAATTCCAGTTAGTTTTTTTTCCCGATATACTGACTGACAGCTCTTGAGTAGCCATGTTGAGAGAAATCGGGTGTAAGTGCAAAGACCTTTGTGAACATAACATTACTGTAATTCTAGAATAAATATGAACGTGTATTTGCCTCACCTTCACAAAAACAGATTCAGTATTCCTCAAAATGAATAAAAAGCAGTTAAATATTTAAGTATTTTATTAACCAGTGTCTTTGCTACTGACCTTCAATTCAATTCAAACATACTAAGCAAAATTCATTTCATTCAGTCTGAGATGTATTCATTTCACTTGTCTGAAAGGGATTTTACATTTGGGAAAGAATAACCTATTATTTAAAAACAAACAAGCAAGCCCTGCCCATGATTCAGAAGTAACGCAAAAGTAACGTAATGCATTACTTTCCATAAAAAGTAACTAAATAACATAAGTAGTTTTTTTTAGGGAGTAATGCAATATAGAATTGCAAAACTCTTAAAAGAAACTTTCCCCCAACACTGTTGATAAGTGGCACGGTGTTTTAAGGTTTCAATTACTTTAAATTTTACAAGGCATCTTAAAAATAAGGCGCTCATGTGTGAGGCCTGGTAAAAAAGCATGAGATGCAAGCGCATTGGTCATAGTAGTGCATTTTCAAAAAAATGGGAAAGTAGCACATTGGAATGGAAAAACATGTTCCCTTTACGCCGTGCGGTCCAATATACAGTCTCCTTCTTCAACTGTAAACTTTTGTAAAGTTGTATTTGGATAGTTGTGTGAAACAATTGGAATTGGATCAGACTGAATTGATGTATATACATTAAATGACATAAATTCTATCTACTTTTCATGTATAGAAAAAAACTATTGTCTAAAGTTTCACAAAAAAGTTCATATTTTCACTTTTGGTAGTCATAACACCTGACAGTGTGTGTGTGTGTGTGTCATGAAGGAAGATGATGGACTCGGGTCAGCTGGATTTCTATCAGCACAGCACTCTCTGCACAAACACCTGCCGCAGCACCAAGTTTGACCTGTTGATCAACAACACACGATTCCCACCGGACGGCAGTGGGCTCAGCACTCCCACCACAGCTCAGGGTCAGAACACACAAACACTCTCATGTAGAGACTTTCCATAGATTTCTGTTACTTTTATACTGAACAAATGGTATTTTCTTTCTCCTAACCATAAACATATCCCTTACCGAAAACCTATTTGCATTTTTACACTTTCAGATATAGTGCTGGGCAATATGACGATATATATCGTGGGGACGATAGAAAAGTGTCTATCGTCCTATTTCTCTTCTATCGTTTCTAACCTAATTTTATCAACTACTAAAGAAAATATTGCATTAAATATGCTATAACAAATGTTTGATA
>JAUCNO010001440.1:594065-605900 GCA_032353835.1 Enteromius viviparus
TATACTAATGTGCCACAAACAGGAAGTTAATATCACCAACCATTCCCATTTTATTAAGGTGTATCCATATAAATGGCTCACCTTGTATATCTAAGTTGATTAAATCTCAGTAGGTTTTTGCTGACTCTTGGTGTTTGAACAAAAGATTCATAAATGTATGATTGTTCTTTTTAATCTTCTACAGACACCTCCAGATGAACCCCAAACTGGCATGAGAAAACAAGGTAAAGGCTTGAACTTCCACTGGTTTACCTTGATGCATTGCACCATTTATTTTGGAAAAACATGGCATATGAACAATACTTAAACCTATGATAATTTATTTATTTATTATTGGAACATCACAGAGAAAGAACATGCTGTACCCTCCAAAAAAAGGCCGCTTGGAGAAATGAAGCCATCAAAACCTATGGCACATCTGACAAGTGAGTTTATTGTTTTTATTATTTTTTATATTTTAAATTATTTTTTAGATATTAGGTTTAGTTTATTTGTCATCAGTGACAATCATTGACTGGCAATCCAGCTTCTATTTACTGTTAAAGGGGTCATATGATGCAAGTTCAAGTTTTCCTGTCTCTTTTGGGTGTTACAAGCTGTTAGTGCATAGATCAGATCAGTTGCAAAGACTGAAGTCTCAAAACCAAAAAGATTTTCTTTATTAAAAGTCAAGACTCGACCACACTTCCTAAAACGGCTAGTTTAGACATGCCCCCACATGTCTATGTCACTGTGTAGGTTTGTTTGCATAACACCCCGCAAATGTTTACTCAGAGAAAGAAGTTGGACTATTATTAACAACGTCATACTGTGTTTTAATGACCAAATTTGTTAAATTTATTGAATTCATTTAAGTGTGTTGAAACATTTGAGAGCTAATGTATTTGTCCTCTCCCTTAGCTGGTCAGAAACCTGTTAATGGAGTCGTGCTGTGGAATGAGAATCATTATTTAATTCTTCACCATGTCAAACACAAGGCGAATGAGGGCAAACTCATCATTGAGAAAGAAGGATATTATTCTGTCTACTCCAAGATATACTTTGAAATGGACAGTATCTTATTCAGGCACTCTGTACTCAGGGCAACAAGCAGATTTTTAGCAAATGACATTCCACTTCTTGAGTCCTCTAGAGAACGTCAGGACTCGCGTACCAAAGACAACAGCTACCTAAGTGGGGTTTTTCATCTGTACGAAGGTGATGCTGTCTTTGTCATGGTGAAAAACGGTACCCTTGTGTTGTCCAACAGTGCGGAGAACTACTTTGGTCTGTATATGGTTTAGGTGGATTCTGCTGTCAGACTTTTACCGTACAACTAATGTGCGAGTTGGATAAGTTTACAGCTAGATCTGATGGAATCAATAAAGGTTTTCCTTTAAAACTGTACCTTCTGTAAACTTCTACACTGTAGAAACATATTTTTTAATCAAACCAAAATACCATTTCCAAGTTTAATTTTGCAATTCTAATTCTGTTTTTTTTTTTTAGATATTTGTGAAACTGACTTACTATTATCTAAGTGAAAACTATATATATATATATATATATATACGTTTGTTGTTTACATAATATATGTGCTGTGTATATTTATTAGTTAGTACACACAGACACACACACACACACACACACATATATATATTTATATATATATACGTATATTGTATATTGATATAATTAATATTATATATAAATATATTTTTCATAAATAAAAATAATTCTGAAGTGTATTTATACATAAGTTGAATAATAAATAAAAACAGCACATGTAACTCTATTATGTAAACAAAAACTTTAATTTTGAATGCGATTAATTGCAATTAATCGTTTGAAAGCATATATATTTATATATATATAAACATTGTTGATCATTTTTATTTGAACTTTACAGTTTGTGCAGCATATTTAGCATAAATCTTCCCTTGAGCAACACGTGTCTGAAAGAATAAGTATAATAATTGTTCTGGAAGATGAACTTGAATGTTGGCACCTTTCATTTGTTTATAATCTAAAATAATATTCTTGCAATGCTTTGCACACCTTAAATATTATAATTTACATCTTATTGTTATTCTTATATTTAATAACATTATATGTATTTTTTAAACATTGATTTTTTTTTTTGTATTTTAATTTGCTTAATTTAACGTAAGAATTTAGAGAGCTGAAGTGTGTAATTTTGTGATGATAGTAACACTTGCTCTTTTTTTAAACATCCTAATACAGCAACATTGACTCCCACTCAAATATGTAATTGCAAAATAAAAGCACAAATGCATATATTTCAGACGTTTAGACGCATGTATATATCTGACATTAGTATCTGGATCAGCACAGAGGCAGTAATTTATCTGACTGACCATTCTCTTTTTGAAACAGCAGAATGAAACTTCATTTCAAGAATTTTAAATGAATGCTTTTTGCCTATTTTGAATAAATTTCCTACTCTAAACAAACCTCAGTCTGTTCATCATTATGTGCTGTTATGTAATATGTATTGTGTTGATTAGTCACTTGCATGCAGATCCACAATGCTGTGGTTTGACCTTTTCCTGCTCGTCCACTACAGCAGCACTTAAACCATGCTTTACGTGCATTTTTTTTTTTTCAAATTCATAATGCAAATGTTTTTCTGACTCAACTTATCCTTTGATCTCCTTGGAGCGGAGAGACTTGAGTCATATGTCTTTTGAGATGTAACTGGTTCACCTCTGTCAGATGACATCAGCGTGCCAAGACAACGTTTATTTCAGGAACTTCAGTGAAATGAGTTTGCAGAAAAAAATGGTCAGTGGTGCACACGGCTGCGTTTATCTTTTGAATCAAGACCTGCTTTATTTTATCTTATTCTAAGAAGCTTTTCTTTGTGAACGCCCACGCAGCTGTGTATTCTTAGCAGAGCTCGTAAACTGCAAAGGAAATGGGGGTGGGGGACGCTACCCATGAACACAGGTACGAGTTTGGCTGTTTCGCTGACTCAGATCTGTCTGTCTCAAGACTGAAGCTTCTTTAACAAGCTTGATGGAAGATTCCAACCAACACAGCAGCAGCAACACGTGTGCCATAACACAGTTTAGACAAAGTGAATTGGTAGGCTCAAACTTTCATGACATTATTGCTTTCAGAAAAGAGTTTGGTGGTTTTGCGTAGTCAGATGAAATTACATATTGTGATGTCACAAACGGCTTTGAGTGAACTGAATGAAGGGAGTCTTCTTGCGCGTGTGTTGATGTGTGCATATGTGTTGTGTGTAGTTCCTTTGTGGGAGTTTATGATCCATTGTTTGTGCACCATTAGCATATTTAGGCTTTCTTCTGTTTTGGTAGGGTGAAACCGAAAGCTTTTTGAATGGATTTTCCTGCCCTTTTAATTTCCACTATATAGTATCTGTAAAAGGTTGCTTTACAGAGACAGACGATTAAGATCAGAAGTTTAGCAAAAAAAAAAAAACATTTGCTAATTAAAAATAAAACACAAGCCAGAAGGCACACAACTGGCACACAATGTCATAAGTCGGTTGCGACGATGAGTGACCAAGATTCAACGTAAATTCTAATGACAGTGTGTCCAATACCAACGTCAACGCGATTTTCACTTTCGACCATTTTCTGTCTGACGTCAATCTGATGTTACATAGCCATCCGGTACTTGGTGGGAATGATTACTGAAATAAAATTTTCATAAAGTTATTGATGTTATTTAACATCCAAATAAATATATAAATAACCCAAACAAAAGAGATTCTTGAGGAAATAGGTAATCGCGGCAGTATTTGCTCCACCATTATCATCGTAAAAGTTTGTATGTTAGCTTTGTGTGAGGAACATAGCAATCACGGCAATTCGTACATATTTTATGAGGTGGGTAATTCATACGACCTCCCTCATACAAATTCATACTCATTTTACGAGATGCCAATTCGTATGAATTTGTACGAATAACCTAAGGCGAAACCGTCACTGGGATTAGACAAATCTTACAAGTGAGGTCGTATGAATTTGTACGAATCAGCCTCCTCGTAAAATATGTACGAATTGGTCATGACTGTGTTGTGATGAACAGAATTAAATTTAAGCTATTACTCGCTCATTGTTGAGTTCAGATTTAAACAAAGGACCTTAAAACATGACATGCAGGCTTTGCAGATATCATTGAGACCAACGTGCCATCTGTTTCTTATGTAAATGTCATAGGCCAGTTTCAGAATTGGCAATAAAGAATGAGAATCGAGAGCTGCAGTGAATGGGAAGATCTGATTCATAATATGAATTTTAGTTTACTGATCATGCAAAGCTAGTATAGATTTTTAGAAGATACAGACAACAGCATATAGGGTTAAAACGGCATATAGGGAAAGGACTTAATTTCTATGAGAAAAAATAAAAAGGGGGAATTAAGGTAAATTGTGTGTTTCGACGAACTGAAAAGTTTTACTGTACAATCAAACACAATAAACGTGGTTCGAACGAATGAATTTAAATTAATTACTCTTTTTTTTTTTTTAGTGCAGGTATCCCTAAAATGCTATGTCCCCAAGTGAGCTACCATAAGTTCAGCCAGAAATATAAGTAATAAAAAATTCTATTTTTTTCCACATTGTTGTTTATTCTTATATATAATATTCCTTACCAAAATATATTTTTGTTATTTATGAATTTTTCATGTTAAATTATTTAAAAGCTGAAATGAATGTCCCCCCCTTTACTCTGCTGAAAAGTCCCTCTAAACACTGCCCTTAAATGTTTCTCTAATAATATTTAATAAGATTTTAAGGAAGTATAACACTTTTTGTTGTGAAAAAAGAATCAGAAAGTGTTGTGAATATACAAGAAGCTGAGTCCCAGATGCTCCATCAGCGAATTATGGTATTAAATGCTGAGCTGTAATTTAAACATAATTCCCCCTTCTAGTGTCCAGGTGAGTTAGTGATGTGTGGAAGAGGTGAAACATGGCATCATCTGTAGAGCAGTTTCGACGGTAAGCAAATTGTAGTGGATCGAGTGTGACTGGTAGTGAGGAGATGATGAAGTCCTTGACCAGCCGCTTAGAGCACTTCATCACTACTGAGGTGAGAGCTACAGAGCAATAGTCATTGAGGGAAGCAGGATGAGGAAATGGTACAATGATGGACTCTTTGAAGCATGTGGGGATTACCGACTGAGATAAGGAAAGGTTGAATATCTCAGTGAACACCGGTGCTAGCTGGTCTGCACAGGCTCTGAGGACTAGGCCTGAGATGCCGTCTGGTCCTGCTGTTTTCCTGGTATTTATTCTCCTGAAGACCCTCCTCATGTCATGCTCGGAGATGATGAACGCATTTCCAGTGCTAGCAGTGTCTTCCTGCCTGCAGCCATTAGTGCCACTAGCACTCACATCGCTAGCGTCTTTAGCTGCAGCCTCAAAGCGAGCTCGTCTGCCAGAGACATGTCTGCGTTCATCGTACTGGTTATTGGAGCGTTAAAGCCTATTATTGTTCTTAGTCCCTGCCACAGGCTCCTAGAGTCACTCTGTTGGAGTTGTTTCCTTCCGCAGCACTGCTTCACATCCATCACTGCTTTCCGAACGTTGTGTGACGCAGCCTTGTACGGTTACATGTCCCCCGATGCAAGTCCCGCCTTGTAGGTTGTGGTACCAGAGCTCAGAGCGTGCCGGAGGGTTTTATCCACCCACGGCTTCTGATTGGGAAACGTTCTGATAGTCGTTTTTGGTATCATCCCCTAGTTTCTCGATGAATCCCACAGCTGCCTCCGTAAAGACGTTGATGTCATCAGAGCTTTTTCAAAACATTTTTCAGTCTGCGTCATTAAGTGCGTCCTGTAACAGGGCCAAAAAACGAGTCCGTCCAGCGCTTGACCTCCCTCTGAACCGGAACTTCCTGTTTGAGCCTTTGTTTGTATTTTGGCAGGAGGAAGATGGTGGCATGGTCAGATTTCCCAAACGGTGGACAAGATTGAGTCTTGTAGCCGTCCTTGACCATAGTATAACAATAATCCAGTGTCCTTTCCCCCCTGGTGGGGCAGGTGATGTGTAGATAAAAGTTCGGTGTTGTGTTTGGTGCTGTGTGAGTGCCTCATGCAGCTCACATAGAGCAGTGACCGTGTCTGCTTGTGGTGAAATATAAACTGTGCTTATTATGACCGATGTACACTTCTGAGGAAGATGGTCAATAGTTCCAGGTTGGGTGTGAAAGAGAGTGTAAGTGGAACAACACACGCAGCCTCCCCTTGACTTCCCAGATTCCAATGTCCTGTCCATGCGGTGAACTGAGAAGAACTCGTCCGGCTGGATTGCGTGTTCCGGCACTGCTGGGTTCAGCCATGTCTCGGTGACGCAGAGGAGATTGCAGTCCCGAATGTCTTTGGAACTAATCCATCGAGTTTGTTCTCCAGTGACTGGACATTGGTGAGCAGGATGCTAGGCAGAGGTGTGCAGTGTGCACCGGCTCTCAGTCTGTTCATGACACCGGCTTGTTTGACAGCACTATGATTTTATTTATTTAATTTCCATTGCTGCATTCCAAATGGGATAAATTGTGGCCACTTTTGAATGATCGATATGTAAAAATTACTGAATCCTGGCTGCTTCAAAAATAGGCCTATCACAAGTCACCTCTATTTACGTATATACTGCTGTTCTCCACTGACCAGACCAGACCAGTCTAAAAGATTACTCTCATGACTCTTTGTGCACGTTTGTTTTGCCAAATATTAATTGGATTGGCAAGACAACGCAGAGGGGTCTTCCCCTACACCCTTCATCTCGTCGAAGTGTTCACTCTGGAGGGATTGGAGTATAAGGGGGAGCACTTAAAAATGGAACACAGCCCATCACCATCAGACGACTGTCCAACTGCTCAACGTTAATCAGTAAGTAAAACAGCACCCTCTGCTGCCAAAATATGGGAGTTCAAGTGACAAGGCCTCTTCACCCCCTGCCTGACTATTGTCTGTGGTCTGACATAGATGCATTGTTGAATTATTGTTTGAGACAGCTTAAATAAAGGAAAATGAAATGTGTGAAATGAATGCCGAAAGTAATTTCCAATCAAAACGAGACACAAAAACATTAAATTAGCATATTTCAATTTCATTTTCAGCAACATAGGGTGAGAAAGAAGCTAGGAAAGTGACTTCAGGAAAACAAAGATTATGAGATGTGAAAAGAAGCTGATGAATGACGTCACCGAAGACAAGATTCCCCTCAGCAGCAGAAGCACATACAGCGGAAATGCTTTTGTGCTGCTTCCTCGTCCTGTGGAGGTGGATTGTTACAAGAGTGGGCTGTAAAATTAGCATTACTGACCTATTAGTGGCTAATATGAGGGTGACTGGCTTTTCCGATTCAGGGGAAAGACTTGAAAGAAGTAAAGAAAAGAAAAGTGGAACACCCACTCAGGAAAGATGGAATGTGAACCAGTAGAATTAGCACTATTTGTTTCCCCGATTCTCTGTATGCATTATTGTTAATGCGTAGGATTATCAAAGACCTTATCATTTCATCTCCGTCTCATTTGAGCTCAAATGTAAATTCAGTTTAATATTTATACGCCTTGTACTTTAAAAATGATGACTTCTGTTTTTGTTTGTTTTTGTGAGACAATTATAGTGCATTCAGGCCTTTTAAACTGCGGAGGTAACGTGAGGTAACGAGTGTGCGTCTTGATTAACTCATAAAGGGCTCTTCCAAAGCTGCAGATGAGATGACGTTATGGTTTACGCACCCTTTCACTTTCTTTTCAGAAAGAGGGTCCCGCTATTGACTCATCAAAACACAATGTCACAGTAACACAGAATGATGACATATGGTTTCGAGATCTAGGAGATACATGACGAGAACATACTGCAAGGCTTAGAGGTATAAAATATGGCCCAGTTTAGTGCTAGGTTATGAGTAAATTAGATCCTAACTTAAAATAATTATTGAAGAAATGTCAACGCTGAAACCCGCATCTAACTAAAGATGTTTGCTGATGGATTCATGGAAATGAGTCACTGCTGTGAAGCTGTGCTTCTGCCCCCTCACTCCCACCTTGATGGAAAGTCTTATCATTGTCTGTCTTGTTCTTATAAGCATATCAGCTAGTCTACCAACAGTATAAATGAGTCACAAAAAACAAATAAGCAAACAAATGTACACTGGAAGAAAGTATGTAGTTCTTTATTCCAACTTGTATTCGTTTTTTTTGGTTTGTCAAATACTGATAATATAGAGTCAGATCTGCAAAAAAAAATGAGTAACTTTGTTTTATCTTAGGACATATACCAAAACATCAATTCAGCCAAAAACTTTGTCTTTACATTGTCATAAGTCAGTACAATGTCTTCAGTTTTCAAATACAGTATGTAGAGGCATGTAGAGAAGATATATACATAGAATTTTAATAATTTTAATAATGTTCATTAGATTTCTAATTATTTGAATGTCCAACTAATGACCTCACATGCATCAAATGATGTAATTTATACATGTTATAAACATAACCTATAGCTTTTAATATCAGATTGTTGGGTTGGCTTTTCAAACTTTTCAAACCAGTGGCATTTGCTTTAAAAGGAAGCTAGTGATTTTCTCAGAAATACTTTCACTTTTCTGAGCTTTTTGTTAACTGATTATAACCAGCTGGTGTCAAAAAAGTTTTAGTGGGTGTATGAAGTCAGCTCTTCATGCAAATGGGCGTTGTTGATTACATTAACACGATCCAGTTACATTTGGCTGTCGTAAAGTAGCACTTTTTTAATTCATTCTCACAGCTTTCATTACAAATGTTCATCCTAAAAGAGTATACAATACATTTTTTGTGAAATGTTTTGCTTGAACAGGGCTTTTGTTTAAAGAAATGCTTGTTTCCCAGCTTAATCCAATGACTTTCATAGACTTCAGTATGATAAAACATTTCACTGCCGCTGAATAATCAACAGCCATAAATAAACATAAATATGACAAAATAAGAAATGAACAAAAAACACACACATACAGATATATTGCCACTCTTAATATACCACCTGACCAATGACATATTTGTTGGCGAAAACTTGGAAATAGCATATACTTTTAAAAGTAAAGGTTCTTCACAGTGATGCTGTTGAAGAGTGGTCTTCTATCCAGGTCCTCAGGATCCACTGCTCTGCACATTTTGCATTTCTCTATTATTTTATATTTCCTAAGGAACTAATGATTTGAATCAGGTGTGTAAATTAGGGAGACATGCAGAATGTGGAGAGATGTGGGTACCAGGAACAAGTTTGAAAACCACTGCCGTAGAAGAACCATTTTTGGTTCCGAAAAGAACCATCTCTTTCATAGCTGTTTTTAATCGGAAGCACCTTCTATCACCACAAAAGACCTTTTGTGAAACAGAAAAGTTCTTCAGATGTTCTTTATGGAACCATTTAGTCCAAAATGGTTCTTCTGTGGCAGTGGTTTTCACACTTGTTTCTGGGGACCCACAGCTCCACACGTCTTGCATGTCTCGCTAAATTACACACCCAATTCACATCATCAGCTCCATGAACCCAAATGAGTGTGTCAGATAACGGAGAGATAAATGCGCAGAGCAGTTTGACCTGAATAACAGGATTGAAAACCATGGCATCAAAAACACCTTTTCAGAGTGTAGTAGCATACTACTTTCTGCCATATCAGTTCATCCAAATAACTGTGTCATGAAGGTTGTTTGAAACCTGTATGAGTTTATTTCTTCTGTTGAACACAAAAGAAAATATAGTGGAAATTGTGGAAATCCAAACAATTTTTGGGTTCCATTGACTTCGATAGCATGGACTAAAAAACAGGGGAAGTCCATTCAAAATATATTTCATGTTCAACAGAACATACAAACTCATACAAGTTTGGGGGTAACGAAATGAAAGAATTTTCATTTTAGGTTGACCCATCACTACTCGTAGTATGCCAGTCTGCCATTCTGAATTCAGCTTTGTTTCTTTGCTTTGTTGAAGGAAGGTATTCCGATACCTTCTTTTGTGTGCACTTGACCCTTTGCTAAGTTCCCACCTTTGCTGCCACTAGCTGTCACTGGTTTGCCATTTGAGACTTGCTTTTGCTATTTTCTATTTCTATGGTGGTTTTGTGTTGTGTGTTTGGCTAGTTTCAAGAAATTATCCAGATGTATTGTTGTTGAGGAGCTTAAAATAGCGGCACAAGATACCAAAAGAGAAAACAAGCAGTGTTTATTATCCATTCTCTTTAGATAAATCTTCACACGTTCATGTTGAAGAAATGGTGTGTTGACTTTAATTCTAAACGTGTTTAGCATCAGTTAAGGAGACTTAGATTTGCATTCAATTTCTGTTGACTCAGGGGCTGTAGTGTGGACTAAGGTATTCACAATACCAAAGCAAGTGTGCTGAAGAAAAATTTGGAGCAGTTCGGGGCTTCAGCAAAGGGTCAGTTTCACACAAATATATATACATACATGTATATAAAGTGCTTTAATAGGCTGCTAATTTTACACTGGTAGCAATCAATTCGGCCACACATGGACATTCAGTGATACTTCATCCATTGAGTGGGGAGAAGCTTAAATAAAGGCTGGTGCAGAGAATTTTGGAGATGTCACTTTAAGAAATAAATAAAAAAGCTAACAGCATGCCTTCAGTGTATGCTTCAAAACCCGGCAGATCAGTGCGGCGGGAGTCCACATTCAATACTGTCACAAATCAGTTTCAGTCTTTGATTTAGATTCATGTTGAATTAAGCTTGATCACACCAAGGTAGGTTTCAGTTTTCTTTTTTTGGATTTTGGCTGTTGGGTTGCAGGTCACAGTTAGAGTATCTCCTCTATCGAGGGGAAAGCCTTTAGCCATGAAGACAGTGGAGAGTTTTGATCCATTGATAGTACCTTCTAAAATCGCCTCATTTCTTTTTTTGGATTTCAAAGTGATTGTATGGTTTGCATTCTCATGAGAGGCAAGGGTGACTTGCAGGTACAGGAAATAATAGCCAGACTCTTTCACCAACAGCTCTGTCTTTCCCTCGATAAAAACCCTAGTAGTCAATGTGTTCCACTTGAGTGACTCCACCATGTCTAAGTCATTCCCTGTGAACAAATAGACAGAAAAGTCATGCTAAAATAAAATAATAACAAAAAAAGATACTGATATATTTTAAAGACATGATATGACGTGAATGAAAACATCCTGCAAAGTTTTAAATCTGAAAGTGCACTGTGTATAAAGTTGTTTTCTCTTAGAAGAAGGAGTCAACTCTGAATCATTGAAAGGAGTCCCATACTGCTTTATTTTGACGTCAACATTACACATCAGCATATTGACAACTAGTTGGTCTTTTCTCATTGGTCTGAATGAAAATGCTAATTCATTCTTTGCCACTAGGTGCTGCTTTTGGAGTGTTAAAAGCTCACAATTACTGCTTTAACTGAAATCAACCAATCATCGGGGTGGGAAAAAATTAATCGTTTAATGAATCGTTTGGTAGTCCCTGAAAAAATAAGATAAAACATAAATGCACATTATAAGAAAATCAATTTTTCTTGTTGTTGTTATTTTTAACCTTGCATGCGTGTCAACCCAACACAGTCTCACGAGCAATTTGTACGTATTTGTACGAGATGCCAAATTTGTGCCAATTCGTACTAATTCATATGACATCACTCATACGATTTCGTACAAATTGTCTAAAATCATGTGATGGGAAGGTTTAGGGGCGGGGTTATGTTTAGGTCATTTGTACAAATTAATACGAATTGCCATCTCGTAAAATATGAACGATTTAGAATAAATCGTATAAATTCGTACGAGTGAGGTCGTACAAATTCGTACGAATTAGCCACCTCGTAAAATACGTACGAATTGCCGTGAG
>JAUCNO010001440.1:628927-653248 GCA_032353835.1 Enteromius viviparus
AGATCAGTGGTCCGGGTCCGTATGGGATGGCTTCTCGGTCCGGACCCGGACCGCGGTCCGCCTGTTAGTGAAGGCTGCTCTAAAGCATGCTCATCTCCATGCAAAATGCAGGATGTTTGGTGAGATACTGCACATTGAGAAAACCAGCTGACATCTGAAAAGATGAGATATTACTTCGAAGTGACTGCACTTCCAAGGATTGTGCAAGCTTGAGGAGATGCGGTGACATCTAGTCGATATCTGCCAAATGTGTGGCATAAACAAGCTGGCTGCATCACAAATATATCAGATATATCATGATTAAAGCCCATAGGGTAGATATTCCTCTAGCGGAATGAGCTCTGGGCCATGGGGTTCATGTCTGAATCTAAACTTTTAGTCCTGTCTGTGTAGAAATGCAAACTTTTTTTTTCCCTCAAGATTCAAGGTCTTTATTGTCAATACAACAATATACACAATATACAGTATAAAGAGTATTGAAATGCAGTGCCCCCCATGGTGCATTTATAAAGAATAACAAAATATATCTACAACAAATATAGAGCTGCAAATTACAAATAAATATAACTAACTAAATTTAAGTACAATAAACGGAGACAGGACAAGAGCCAATACAAAGTGATCATGTGCAATTACAGTAAAGTGAGATGTTGTGCAGGTGCTATATAAATACCAGGTTCATGTTATGGTTAGTATTTTGTAGACAAGACAAAGACATGTGCAAGATGTAAAATGTGCAAATATTATATGAGGTAGATGAGTTCAGTAGCCATGTGACTGAGGTTTGCAAATTGTTCCAATGTCCAGTTTGTAGTGCATTTGTGAAGTTTGTGTTGTTATTATTGAGTCTTTTGGTGAGTATTTTTATGGAAGTGGGAATCCAGTTTGTGGCATTTTAATGTATATTGTATATACTCTTTTATTCTTCCTTTGATAAAAGGATCAAGGCAGTGCAGCCGCAAGACAAAACAAGAAGCTTAGCAACAAAGGTGAAGAAAGGTAACAACAGACACTCTAGGCCACAGCACAAGAAAGATGCATGAACCAGTGCATGAACCTTGCCCACTTTAGTGGCAAAACTCTAGAGAGCCCTCTATGTTGCCAAGAGTGGCCCATTGGCACACGCACAATAGTACTGACATGAGGAGAGTCTTTCACTATACATTATTAATGACTTCAAATTCAACAGGCAGGCTGTGCACAACTGCTTTAAATGGCTTTACTGCTTTAAAATATAAATTTTACAGATAAATCCCATTTCATGGCATTATTTTGTTGTACTTTGTATATTTTGACACAGCTACGATTCTATATTTACCAATCAACATCCAGAACCACATCATTTTATTTAATCTGTATCAGTGATGCGCGGGTCAATGTGTAAACAACCCGAAACCCGACCAACGTTACGTTGTCAACTAACCCGCCCGCAACTCGGACCGCAAAAAAAGAGAAAATATTTTACCCGACCCGCATTTATTTTCCTAATGCGCTCGCTGACGTGCTGCGCTCAGAGCTCGTGGTGCGCGCGGCGAGGGCAGGCAGTTCTTGAGGCGACCCATCATTTTCCATTTCAGCTGTCTAGAAGTGTGAAAGCCCTTAGGAGCGCAAACTGTTCGTTTTTTGAATGTTGATATAGCATTAATAAATGTAATATGTAATAAAGGCTTAATGTATTCATTTATTTCGTTTCATTTTCTTAATTAAGATGCTGCATGTGTTTATCCAGTTTAATCGAAGTGTGCGTCCCTCCCCTGACTTTCCCAACAAAAATCCCACCCCCACTCAGAAAATACATAAAACTGACATTACTGAGATATGCGTTTGAAAGTAACTTATTAAAATGATACAATGGCATTGCTCAGTTCAGAGTGTTGGAAAATCTGAATTTTGTCCCGCGTCAGCATTTATTCAACAGTTAATAACGCTCAACATTCAAAAGGTAGCCTAAATGGTCATCATCTTTCATTATTTCGGGAAATGTCCCCCACACTTTGCTCTTTCTATTTGTGTATTTGCAGAGTTTCCATTCTCCAGTCTTCACCATTTCTCTTGCGCCTCCATCTCTACATGCAGACTAAGCTTGTGCGTCATCTTCGCACCGGTAATTTAACCAACAAAGTGTAGGCCTATGTATTTCATAGAAAATTGTATCTAGTACTATATAAATTACAAAGGTTTAATTGGCATCTTTATTTTAAACCCGCGCATCACTGGTTCCTACAAAACATTTAAATATATATATATATATATATATATTTATATATATATATATTTTTACCAAAAAAGTGGTAGTGAAATATAGCATACAATATATCAATACTTGATAGCATATTGGATTTCTTTGAGATACCCCACAGTGTTTTATTTGATATTTATTTATTTATTTTTGGAATCCTGTAATGGTACATAAAGGATTGTGAGAATGTGAGTTGATAGCCTCAGTGAACAATGGCACTGTCAGTGATAGTGTTTTTGTGAATGATTTGGTTTCAGTGCTGCTTCAGTAATGAGTTCATTTGAACCCTGAGTGTCTCACCAGATCTGTAGAGGTAAGATGCCCGCAGCTCTCTGATCTTGAGGAAATGACTGAGACATCAAAGGAAAGGACACAGACATGGCAGTGAGTGTGTGTGAGTTAACATCTCAGTGAGTGAGCAAAGCATTTATTCAGGGAGGACAGGCGTCCTATCAGATGGAGTGATGCTGTACCTGAATGAAGCCTCTCTTCCTGTTTATCACTTCTCTCTCCTTCACCTTTCTTCCCAGACACAAAAATGCAGCATCTAATCGAAGGCGGTCTTAAAAAAAACCTGTGGAGTGTGCGGCAGTGTGAGGCCTGTAGGTGTGTGTGTATAAAGTGTCTGTTTGTATAAAACGTCTTGTGTTTCCATTGAGTTGGCAGAGAAAGCTGTCAAGTGAGACAGTGAGATTGCAGCACGCTGGAGCTTGTCAGTTATGTGGGCGGCAGCACATTCAGGCCTGCTCATGAGCACATGGTGTCTGCCTTTTCCACATGCTCATTCATGTTGATAAATGCATGCCGCAAATGGATATCTGTCCTCTTCACATAAGGTAGCTAGCTCAATCATAATGTCAGTGTGACTGCATTAAATATGGCATTAGATAACACTGTATGTTCTTACTATATAAGCTATAGCTGTAGTTATCTATCTATACAGTATATATATATATATATAGCTCTGTCAAATTATTAATCGCAATTAATTGCATCCAAAATAAAAGTTTTTTTTAATATTATATGTGTACAGTGTATATTTATTTTGTATATATAAATACACACACATGCAGTAGGCTATATATATATTTTTAAATATTTTTGTTTATACATTTATATATTCTATTCATATATAAACATAACATATTTTCTTTAATATATACCATATATACATAATAAATATACACAATATATACACACACACACATATTATATGTATATATATATAGAAAGATAGATATAAAAAACATATAAATCCTCAGTAAACAATAAATAGATTACATTTCATATATTACACTTCTAGGTAACACTTAATTTTAGGAGCTTTAACTATTATTTAACTTATTATTATTTAACTACTATTTAATTATTGTTATCATGCATATTACTAGAATATTAGCTATTTATTAGCACTAATTAAGCACATATTAATGTCTTATTCTACTTGACCTTATTCTACATCCCTGATCCAACCAAAGACCCTACCTTACTAACTATTAATATGCAGCAAATTAAGAATTTATTGAGGGATAAGTCATTGTTAATAGTGAGTTAGTGTTTCCTAATCTAAAGTGTATATATACACACGCACAGACACACAAATCATAAAGCTTTACACCTGTTTTATTAGCAAATAATCTTCCTGTCAGAGGGAGTGTAGTTGTACTATCTGCCCTCATTTGTTCAATAAATGACCATAGAGACCACCCTGCCATTATCTCTGTCTGTGTTCTCCCCTCTGGCTAAAGTGCATTAGTCTAGCATCAGACTCGCTCTAAGCTACTCAACGCTGATCCACTGCAGCCTGCTGGAGCCTGCCAACTCTCAGCTGTACACAGGGTTACAGCTCTAAATGAGGAAACCGCCCAGGGCCGTCAGAGACTGAGAGTTTGTGTGTGTTTGCTGGTGGATTAATACTGTTGTTATGGATTTGGTGAAAGGTCAGAGGTTAAAGGCCAGTGCTGGCTGAGATCTATGATAGCAGCTCGTCTCCCTCATGAGTGAAAGGAAACCAGAGTGAATCCTGCCGAGAGACACAACAAATTAGAGGATTACACTGTTTTTTTTGCAGTAAGAGAGGAGCAAATGAGTGGCAGTTAGCAGCACAATTACCGCAGATCTATTACCCCAAATTATGCTCTGAAAATATGCAGCCCTGTCTGTTCCTGTCTATCTTTTACTGTGGACTCAACCGTATCAGAGGAATGTATGAACTAATGACTCTCCCTGCTCTTTACTAGCTCTTTGAATCAGACAAACGAGTCCCGCTTAAGATGTGTCATAATAACTATATAACATCAGCTTTTGTCAATGCATCTCACTGACTGATTAATGGAAGCTTCCATTCCATTGTAGGATGAATATATATATAGAAAAAGGTAATTATGACTTATGACTATCTTACAAGTTAAAAAGTCACAATTGTGAGTGTATGTATTCTGACATTTTACTCAGCAACTCGCAATTAACAATTTGCATTTGTGAGATAGAATTGTGGTATAATCACAGTTGCAAGTTAACGTCTCAAAATTATGACATTTTTTCTCAGAATTCTGAGTTTGAGTTCGAAGTTAATGACTTTTTTAGATTCTTATATAAATTTGCAAGATATAAAAAAGGCTAAATTACAATTGTGAGATTTAAACTCTTATTCATGAGTGTACACCGTGCAATTCTAAAGTTTTTGTTAAACTTTACAGTTAGCATCTCGCAATAAATCAAAATTGTAAATTTGCAATTTGTGGAATAATAATATTTGAAATTACATGTTGCAACTGATAACTCCAAATTGCGGGATATAAGTTTACAATTCTGAGAATAACATACAAATTTTGAGTTTGAAATCGTTCAAATGCAATAAAATAACTGCAATAAAATTTTTGGTTTACTTCTTAAAATTTTTAACTTTTTGGGACATTTTACATTTCACAGCTGCAAAACTAATAAACTCACAATTCTGAGAAAAAAAATCCAAATTGTGAATTTAGAATTTGCAATTAATGTCATTTGCATCTTGCAATTCTGACTTTTCCCTCAGAATTCAGAGTTAGTGTTTTACAATTTTGTGATATAAATCGAAATTGCAAGTGTATAATTCATGATTTTAAGACGTAAACTCGTATTGTGAGAAAATAAAGTCTGAATTATGGTAAAATGAGATCATAATTACCTTTTCTATATTATTCCATAGTGCAAATAAGCTACCGTACTGACCTGCCTCAACACAGCCTCATTCCCAAATACACACACACACTTAAAGAGTCTGAAGGCACCGCTGACCCCCTCAGCTGTTAACTGTCTCCTGTGCACAGCGAGGGTAAAGTATATCCCCCCAGCCTGAGGACGCATGTTTGGACTCGGCTACAGTAACACCAGAGACGCAGCATTGCTAGCAGTGGGGGGGGGGGTCAGAGAGGAAAACTCAAGCAAGCTTCAACTCATCTTTCCCTGTGGTTCTGCTCCACATCACCTCAATTGCCTGACAGATTCATTATTTTTAGGTGCGTAGAAAGCATTTGTAAAAATGCCTGAAGGGTATATAGGGAAAAGTTGCCAGTGTTTCATAGAGATGCAGAAATGTTAAAGTAGATGTGCATCCCTTCTTGGTAGCAGCTTACGTTTAAAAGTATCTCCTAATCACAAACAATTTTTGTTTGGTTCTTGACTTGGCCATATGCTCCAGTGTTCATTGTGTTACAGTCAAGTAAAGTACTTTTGGTAGTAAAATAAAGATGAAGCTGTTCTGGCAACACAAGAAGAAATGTAGCTTTTGTCAGGGAATCCGATAAAGGTCAAAATAAACAAGAAGCATTGTGACAGAAATCTGCATTCACAGACATTCCTATCCTGGTGGGACTAGTTGTCTCGGAGGACCCCCGAGTTAAAAAAAACAGTAAGTAATTTGCTTAATCATTTTTACAGAGGCTGTTTGAGAAAGTGATTAAAATGTCAGTCTGTAAAACTCCAATTTAAGTCCTGTTCAAACAGGGTTTTATAAAGGTAGAAAAGGTTGTAATGAGAAATTAAAAAGGTGCTATTACACCATAAAAAGTGTTCAGTGTTCAGTGGCATCACGAGAACTTAAAAAAAGGTTGTGTCATCAAAAGAACCTAGTTACATGACACTAAAAATATATAAAAAGGTTCTATGACATCATAAGAAGTTAAAAGGGTTCAGTGGCATCATGAGAACTTAAAAAGTGTTCTGTGACATCTTGAGAACTTAGTTATGTGACATCAAAAGAACTTAAAAAAGTTATGTGACATCATAGCAACCTAAAAGGGTTCTGTGACATCATAAGAACTTAAAAAGGTTCTGTGATATCATAGCAACCTAAAAGGGTTCTGTGACATCATAAGAACTTAAAAAGGTTCTGTGACATCATAAGAACCTAAAAAGGTTCTGTGACATCATAGCAACCTAAAAGGGTTCTGTGACATCATAAGAACTTAAAAAGGTTCTGTGACATCATAGCAACCTAAAAGGGTTCTGTGACATCATAAGAACTTAAAAAGGATCTGTGACATCTTGAGAACTGTAAAATATTCTGTAACATCAACCTAAAAGAGTTCAGTGGCATCATGTGCACTTAACAAAAAAATTTCTGTGTCATCATACAAATTTAAAAAAGGTTCGGGGGCATCAGTGAAACCTAAAAAGTTCCTTTGACATCATAGGAACCAAAAATGTTTCTGTGGCATCATGGGAACTCAGTTCCTGCCGGGTCGCAGCTCTGCAAAGTTAAGTTCCAGCCCCACTCCAACACACATGCCAGATAGTTTTAAATAAGTTCAATTAGAGTAGAAGTCTTCAGGGCTCTGACAATCTCCAGGAACTGAGTTTTGCATCCCTTTTCTATGGCATCGTTGAAAATTAAAAAGGTTATTTGATATAATGGGAAATTAAAAAGGTTCTATGCCATCATAAGAACTTATAAAGGTTCCTCAGACTCTGCTGGCAATCATCCTTTTGAAGACTGCTGTAGCTTTGTTATTTGTTTGTGCGTGCATCGCTCCTGTCTTTCCCTCCAGACCTGCTCTTTGTTCTTGGTGTGATTCGTCTTTAGTGTGAGCTCATCGGGGTAGACACAACAGAACACCAACCAACAACAGAAAGAGTAATGTCACCCCCTGAGCTATCTCTCTCTTCACGGAGATCAGCTCTGCCTGTCTACCCAAACAGACACTCTTCCAGACAATAGCTTCAATTAGATGTTTAGTGGATGATGGTCCTGTGATCCAAAACACAGCCACAGTGCCACAGGGTATATCCTCTGTACGGCTCTGTCTCATCTATGTGTGTGTTTGTCTGACTCTATCTCTGGCACACCTGACCATATTTTTCCACAAAGGCTCTTTTTATCTGATTGAAAGACTCTGGAAACAAAAGGTAGACAAAAGACAGAGATTAAACAAGATTAAGTGGGTAATTACATCCCACCTCTCACTCACTTCCTGTGATAAAGAAAGCATGTTTTCTTCTTGTTCCCAGTCTTTTATTTTCTTTTAGTGCCGTCTGTCGCATTAGTCAGCCATATTTGTGCTTGTAGATTTGTCCTTTCACGCAGAGAAGAGACTGCCTACCTGCTTGGGTTTCCACTGCTCTTTGTTTACATATCTAGCCCAAGGGCGTATGGGGTCGCTTGCGAGTATGTGAGTGAGCGCAGCGCAGTCGGTTTAGTCTGCGTTTGTGTGAGTCGACGTCCATGTGGTTGTATATTGACACTGCGGTTGCTGTGGTTTTGAGAGGTGTTTGTGTATCTGCATGCTAGCGTGACCGTATGGTGTTTTGTAAGATGAGCCTCAGTATTGTGGTGATGTTGATGGTGAAGTTTGTCAGCGGGGTGCGTTTTGTATCAATTTGTTTTCCGCCGTTTTATATAATGAATATATAGATGTTTGGGTAGACGCTGGCGGTGATGAGGTGTTTGTGTGGAGTTTTCGTGGGAATAAGTGTATATTGTCATAATGAGGCGTTTGTGTAGATGTCTATGTGTGTGTGTTGTTATGAAGAGGGGTCCTGTTTACAAAGTAGGTCTCAGCTGAACTTCGTTCACTGACCTCACATTCCAGAACCGCCACTAATCGCCTCCGTCTGGCAAACTCTCGCTCTCTCATCTCTCACTCTCACTATTCTTCTCATTCTTTTCTCCATCCCCTCAAACACTGAGAGCTTTTTAGACGGTTTAGCTAGTTGTGAGTGTTTGCTACAGCAAGCATCGCTTACTTTTCCTTATATTTGCTTGTTTTTTCAACTATGGAAACATCCAGTTTTGTGGAGTTTGGAATCTATTCAAAACACTTTTTAATGTCTCAAAAGTTTAACAGCATTGTATTCTGTTTACAGCTCCAAAGTTTGGGTTCAGTTTTACGTTCGTGATTTTAAAAGAAGTCTCTTATGCTCACCAAAGCTGCATTTATTTGATCAAAAATACAGTTAAGTAAAATTGTGAAATGTCTTTCCAATTTAAAATAACTTTTACTATTTTTAATGTATTTTTAAAAGGTATTTATGGATATACGCCACCGTTTTTCCATATTCCACTATGTTCTTCCTTCAACATCTCCTGTCTCAGTTTGTGCACTCATTAGAATCCAAACAGGGATGAAACCAACAAACACATCCACATTTTCCTTATTTCAAGGCGGTTACATGTCTAGTAACACGAGTAAATATGGTGACAAAATAAAATGTGGCGAACTATAATGTATGGCGGAAGCACACTTTGCAGCACTTTGACCTCGACGCAGTAAAATCATCGCTCCCTGGTTGTATTAACGGAAGTGAGAGTGAGAGGGGGAGTTTTCAGGAGTGATGATATTACTGCAACGTGCTCTTCCGCTACACATCAGTTATATATATTTTAAATCTTCTTATAAAATCACCATGTCATGGTGGCGGTTTCCTTTAAGATATTGTGGGTCTAGGACAAAGAAAGCACAAAAAAAGTATGATAAAAGGTTTTCTTGACAGCTTTAGCGTGACCTTCATATAACAAAAAGAAATAATTATACTTAAGTGCTTTACTTCCATGACTGACATCTCAAATTACATCTTGATGAAGAAAGTAGTTGGTCTTTTTGTCTAGTAGATGCTAAAATGGGCGAAAACAGGGAGGGACCAGAGTCATATCTCATGACCAGAATTGGGCTCTTGTGACTCTTGACAGCATAAATCGACCATGCTAGCAAACACCAAATATCTTAGTATGCACATGCAACACACTAACAACACCCAAAACACTAGCAACCTCATAACAATGCACCAACACACAAAAAACTTCTCAAATGACTGCAGTAACCACAGAAAAGTTAATGGAAAATGCAAAGCATTTTTGTTTACTATCAATTACCAACACAAATGAGCTACATGGAAAAAAAGAAATGCGCCCCAGCTGCTATTTGCGCAATTCTGTTCCTTGCTTCTCTGCTGTTGTTCTGTCTCTTGTTCCATCTTATTTTATTGTTATTCTTTCACGGTGAGCTCATTCTGGGCTGTGGTGCTCAGAAGTGTAAATTAGAACCAGATCCTTTCTTTCCGTGCGAGGCAAGGATTGAATCTAATGTTCTGTTCCCTTGCTCTTGTGACTGAAAAAGGGCTCAGGCCGAGAGAGGATTGTGCAATACCATGCAGTTGTCCGTGCTGTTTTTCTCCTATCTTTTCTGGCCTGCTTTCTCACATTCTCCATCCATCTTCCCTGCGTTCTCTCCTCCAGCCAGGTGCTGGAGTTTGCTCGCAGCTGCTTGACAGATTACGTGCGGCCAGCCAGTGGTTTGGAGGTTTGTTGTGAAGCTCTGTAGCTGTGGTTGAAGTGACCTCACAGTGCTCATTTGGACTCGTGTACGGCGCTTGTCTACTGTGTGTAGGGTGTTTGCTCTGGGCTCTGGTAAAGCCGGATTGCGGTGTGTTTCTCGGTAGGGACTGAATCGCGGCTGTGTTTGTCTCAGGGATTCCAGGATTTCTGGAGTATGGCTTTTTGGATGTGATCTGCTAATGGACTTTGATGCTGATCCTACTCCACCAGCACGCTGGCGCGTTAATGGAACAGCATGTAGAATGTACCTCAATCAATAGCATCGACTGGGTCTAGGTTATAAACGCAGAGCAAAGAGAGCGCTGGATATGGGCTATTGCATTACCGTGCGGATCCATTAGCGATGTCCTCTAGATAAGTGAGTCTGCTAGGGTGGGTCACTGATCCTGACATAGTCCCTCAGCGTTAATGGAAGTGTTTTGCTGCGTTTTACACAATAGTTCAGAGCGGCATAGATTTTTTTTTTTAACACACCAGCCCCCTTGGCCTTGTTCCTTAAATGAATTCGATAGACGAGTCAATGATACAGGAAGCATTAATGACAGCAGACATCTGATACGTGTTCGGTGACTCATTTAGCCTTGGCTGTTTTATAGAACTACTAATTTTGTGCTGATATCTTGGTTGATGAAGTGATCCATTATTAAAAACATTTGAAGATAGAATTTTTTTTTATCTCATACCAAGGAAGTCCATGGCTGCCACAAACTCTTATAAAGACTTTTAGAATTTTATAAAGAATTTTAAAGATTATAAAACTTTTTTAACAAAAGAATATTATACGCTAAATTCAAGAATTTGAATTTGAACCCCCTATTTAGCACAAACGTTATTTGTATTTTTATTTAAATTTACGATTATTCATTATTTTCAATTTACGATTTCACAAAATTATAAAATTGCTTCACTTCTTAATAATATTTGTAAAACTTTTGTCTGCCAAAGTCATGTGGTGCAACCAACAAAATGAAGTCATAGAATGGACCCCATGAGTGTGTGTGTGTTTGTGCGCGTCTGAAAGTCTCTTTGATTGTCAGATAATTTGACATTTTTATGACGTGGCAAGATTAGTTCAGATTATAAAAATGTCATGTGGTGTGACTTCCCAGAAAATTAATGACTTTTAAAAATACTTATTACCTTACATTACTTTTACATTTAAAAAATAATGATATTTTAATGATTACGATGTGTACACTCACATGTATTCAAGGTGTGTTGGAAAAACTGATGGTTACACCACATGACGTGATGAGGAAGAGTTTCTTGAATCAATTTTTAAAAAGGTATTTTTTCACCTACAGCTTGATTTGCATCTTTTTGACTGGCTACAAATAAAACGAAAAAAACTGAGAAACGTAAACTGAAACTGAAAGTGTATCGGTCCTTTTAGGAGGTCTTTGCCGTTGGACTGATTTTCAATCCTTGACCTGTCAGCATGAGGTGCGTACGTGTTACCCAGTTTAGCACGACTGATCTAGCTAAACATTAGCTCAGCTGACAGCCGCTAGCCGCTGGCTAATATGCTGTCTTGATGATAAGAAGCCTCCTTTGGGGGCATGAGCTAATGGACCGCCGTGAACACGGTCTGTGAGGTCGCTGTGTGTTAAGTGCACTCAACAGAGGCTGAGTTTAAGGTGCAAGTTTCTTCACTGATTTCCCAGCCCGCCCCAAGTGTGAGTGAGCACCGATAAGAGGATTAGCACACCTGGAAGCTTATTGCTAGCCTCGCCTCGTTCCTCAGCACAGGCAAACCAGGAAAGCAAGACGTTGTTCAGAGTTGCAGTTGCCATCCCTGCCAAGCAGACCAACTTTCCCCAAAGATGAACTGACCAGAGAAAGACTTTTGGAGTGTCTTGCAAAATTCGAGTTAATAAAATGCACAAAGATTTTAATGAGAGTAAAAGTTTCAGTATTGTCAGCCGGCCCATTTAAAACGCAGTGGCAGATTCTGGCGTAGGTGATATAATGCTTGCTAGCGTGGCACAGTTGTCCCTAGACGCGTAGTCTACTACTCTATCAGCAGTTTCACAGGATTGCACCAGCTCTAAGTTCAGCTTGCCCCTCTCATTGGCTCTTCATCTAGTAGACCAAAATAGCGGGGGATGAATGTTCAATGCAGTACCTTTCAAAATGTGTCAAATTAAACAAATGCAGTCATAGGTAATTTCCAGAATACAGAAATGTGAGAATTTATCTTCATCACACAACAATAAACTTCAATTTATTATGACTCTTTAATTAATATAATTATATTTTGGGTCAGTGACATAGTAGTGTCCATTGTTCTATATATTATAAAACTTAATTCATGTTGGTTTTAACATTTTCATATTTGAAAAAAAACTAACTAACAAAAAACATTAAAAAAAACATTTTCTATCAGTTTCAAGAAACATTTAATTAAATACTTAGATAATGGTCATGTAATCAGGGTTATTATAGTTAACAACCTGAAACTAAAATTAAAGCATCGTTTTTGATTATCATTTTAAAATAAACATAACGTGTTAAAAAAAAAAAATATTTCAAGGCAACATTTACTCTTTATTTTAAATACAAAAAAAAAAGATAAAAAACACAAAAAATTAGTAAAATGTTAAATAAAAAGGAATACTTGAAAACATCATAATGTAACTATTTTTTGAATATATATTTTTTTCAAGCTAAAAAGTAGGCCTATTGCATATATAAAAACATATAATGCTATTTGTATTATATTAATGTATAAATATAATGATGTTTTTTTGGTTGGGAGTGGGGGTTTATTAACCTC
This sequence comes from Enteromius viviparus, assembly GCA_032353835.1. Lineage (NCBI taxonomy): Eukaryota > Metazoa > Chordata > Actinopteri > Cypriniformes > Cyprinidae > Enteromius > Enteromius viviparus. The sequence continues at coordinate 641,756 of JAUCNO010001440.1, forward strand.
ACTTATTTTAAATGATATGACTGATATGATACTGACAGGTCACAAGGGTCTCTCTATGGATCTCTATGATATAATGTATAATTTCTGCTTATTGGTTAAATCGTGTTACCATTTTAGTGTTTTAGTTTTTGGACAAGGGTCGTTTCAGTGGTAGACATCAGTTGCATCACTGCATTTCTGACTTTATGCTTCTCCAAAAAATTAAACTTTAATTTTTAATTAAAAAAGAATGCTATGTCATTGACCCCCTTTTTTTTTGTCCCAGTCCATCTTCAACTTACCTCAGGTGTGGCCTGTAACCAATAACCATTTAAAGAAAAAATCTGAAGGAAAAATTCTCAGAAGGAGTGTCACATAAAATATGTATAAAATCTTATGCCTTATAAAATATTCTGCTTTATAGAATATGTATGTAGAACTGCCTGCTGAACAGGAGCTTGGTCACCAGCCGTTCATATTTATATCCTGCAGGGTGACCAAAGCTAATGATAGAGATCTCGATAACACACATGTGACCGTTCAGAGAGGACCCTGAAGGGTAACAGTGTACAGGCCTGTCCAAAGCATGGATAAAATGTCAAGCATGCGCTACGGTGAGACCGAGCCAAAGCGGAATCAGGGTCAGATCAGGGTGTGCTGATGTGTAACTCAGTGCTATCTCGTCAACAGCATGTCTTCTTCACCTCTTCATATTCAGCCGTGCGGGATGTTGCGTCTCACCTTATCTTTGTTTGGCCTCCACTTATTCTGCGAAAAGCAACTGGCAGCAATGTACACAGTACAAATTTAGTCTTAAATTCTGATTATACTTATCAGTGTTTTCAGGGGGAATGTTCATAAGCATTCATCTCTCTATGCAGGTCTGTATGTGCACTTTTTAGGGCTCTTATAGGGCATATGAGTGATAAGAATGTAAAAAAAGATGCTGCAAACCAAGTGGGAGTACAGCGAATTGGATTTATGAGCCTGTCTGAAATTCTCAGTGGTCAATACCAAAATTGCTCAACCTCTGGTCACATGGATGTATATCTCTTTTGCAAACCCTTGCATTTCTTACTCCTGTGTGCTTGTGAAACACCATCTTTGTTGAAATCAATGGATTAGGTGGATGCAGCAAAAACCCAAGTGTGTGGGAGACGATGGGTCCCATTCACTAAGTGTGTATGCGTATTTTTGGGTGAAATCTGCGTATGTAGGCTTTCTTGAACCAACAATGATTACTAATACTAAAATCCAAAAGACTGCAAGGAAAGGTTCTGAAAAAAAGCTCTAATATGGAAAGGACTTGTTTATGCAAATTAGCAACCTTGAGCAGTCACTTATTATTCTGGATGTACGATCACGATCAGTCTACACGAGCTTACAGATACATTTCAGCCAAGGGTGGCCTACTTTGCTCTTTCTTTCCATCTCTGGATCTGTTTTGGTCCCCCAGCAGTTTGCGAGCATGTGCATGTGCCCTGGAAACTGAGTGGTCACGTACGCTGAGAGATTCCCTGGCAGAGGCTGTGTTTGTGGCTGGGTTCGTTCCAGCTGGGGGAGAGAGTGGAGGGTTAATGATTAGTCTCATGCTCTGTGTGGATCAAGGGCATGGGACCGTACGGGCCACGGGCCTGGGGGAAACAAGAGAGAGAGAGAGGGAACAAAAAACCAAGAACTCAACAGCTGAATCACTCACCACTTCTCTATATTCATACTCATCTCATGGTGCAGATCTATATTTACACATCAGTACTTTAGTTTTTTTATATATGATGAATAATTAGCCACTACTCATTTGTCCATTAAAGGTGTTGTAAGGGTTTGACACATGAAATGTTCCTACTTCCTGACAGATATCACTGAAAAGACGTTGTTAGTAATAGCACCAGCCTGAGTGAGAAGACTGTGAACAGCAAAAAGCCCATGCTTTTTTTAGCATCAGATAACCAGTCAATCGAAAACACTTTCTAAATGGGAATCATTTGGGTAATATTTGGCTTTGGTTTAAATTGCAAATTAGTGGAAGTTATTGAAAAGGAATTCATAGCTTTCTTTACAACAGCTAATAATTCATATGTCATATGTAATTGCACATGCTAATGTCCCGATTTTATTTTTGTTTTTAATATTTAATTTGGACCTTTGCTGTCCTTGAATTATGGTTAACCTTTAAAAATCTCTGTCAAACTGAAATCATCTCACACAGTGAGAAAACAGTCATATATAATAATTCATTATAGGTAATGCATTACATGATTTTGAGTGTTAGCACCTTAGCAACTGGAAAATATCTTTATTTTAAAATATCATTGGCCTTTTACAAAACATCTTGATTAAGTCTTGTTGTAAAAAGGCCTGTATGCAGTTGTATATGTGTGTGAACAAGAAGCTAGATCCCAGAGCTAACTTGTAAACCCATCTTGATGGATAACCATTATGAGTGTAAACAGGAGAACTCTGACCAATGAGAACACAGTTTATTTGCATGTGACTTGTACATGTTGGTACCAAAGAGAACATGCAACAAACAAAGCAAAAAATGTAGTTGTCCAGAAGAAGTATATTTCTTTAACTCATCAACCACAACGGATTTCTATTTGGAAATGACCTATTTGCTTACTGATTTGTACCTTGAGAGTTCACCCAACCATTGGGAACAACATCCTGGTTTACTTATATGGAAAACTTGACTTGTGACCAACTGCCTTGTTTTTTTTAATTGGTAATTGTTTAACAGGATAAAATGAGTCCCACACTGCCATGAATACCATAAGGCTGCAAGCTACAGTAGTATGCAGGACATAGTCTAGTCCGTGTCTGACACACCTGCCTGCAACCACCCAGGTGTGGAAAACATTTGCTTGCGTTTTTCTGAAAGAGAAAATCCCCTACGCACTCCAAGTGAACCATATTACCACATTCCCAGCACAACTTGCAAGAAACTTTCCATCTTCCTCCTCGTAGGCTCTGACCTCAATCCTGTATTCTTTAGGGTCTTTTCTTCTCCACATGCCTCATCTATCCGTACTGTCATTCTCTTTCAACACCCCCCCCCCACCCCCTCCTTCACTCTTGCTGCCAGAGATATGCATGGAATGTCAGCTCCTTAGGCTGGATCCTGATTCCCATCAGGAAGACGTTCTCAATGTCTAATTGCACATAATAGAGCATTAAATATGTATATGTGTCTGATCTTGTGGTCTGTCTCTCTCTCGACAGCCTCCATTCCGTTCTTTGCCTGTGAGCTCAAAGCGGTGTCTCCCTACAAGAGGGGCTTCTTCTGCGGGGACACCAGCATCACTTATCCCTTCATAAAAGATGAGGCCATTCCTAACAGCATGCTTATAGCTGGGGGCATCATAATCACAGGACTTACGGTGAGAACACACACATCAACTAAAATTTACAAGAATTGTTCAAGTGGTCAAGAATATAGCACATAATAAAATGTAAATAAAAAAAAAATTATATATATATATATATATATATATATATATATATATAGCGCATATATGGTAAAAAGATGAGTTACCTCTCAAACATAAAAATCATAATTTGATGTTTGAAGTAAAAATTCATTAGGCTTTTTTAAATTTATTTTTTCCTTATACTGTAAAAGTGGAAAATTTAAAAATAAGACATTATTCATTTTGTAAATAATTGGATGCTGCTTTTAAGAGCGCATCACAAGAAGGAACTGAAATTCTGCATATGGGCTACTACTTGTTGCGTTTTTTTTTTTTTTTTTTTTATATTTTAAATATTTTTCTCTGTTCATGATGTGAATCCTGTGATGTGAATGTGATGTTCTGTTTATGCTGCTTTTTTCATGTATAAAATTAATGCCTGAAAAAAAAATTAAGCTATTTTTAATGGGTCACAGCCAGGTATCAATTTAAATTTAATTTACTTGTAATTTAGCATAATCTTGTCGGTTAATAATAAAATAACCTAAATTAACATTCCTATTTCCAATACAGTCTAATAAAATGTAATCAAGAAACCAATAACAACATCAAAAAATACAACTGCACCTGCTTATATAAATTTAATGAAAACTTAATAATGGGTAATCTAATAATGGGCTAAGTTTCCCAAAATGAATTAAGAATCATGATGATTCATTTTGCAATAAGTGAAATGATGTACTGAAACAGCTTAAGGGCACTTTATTTTTTTTGCAATACCCTAAAACTTAGGCGACTATTCTTTTTTTTTTAAGGAGGTTGTCATCACGTACACCATTTTATCGGTAAAAGGCTGGTTTGATGGAAACAGGCTTGGAGACAGCAAATTTTGCAAAAAGAAATTTAGCAAATTCTATTTGTCAAGAACAAAACAGCGTAAAAACTGGATGGAAATGGCTACTGATAATAGAATTTTCTTTTTTGGGTGAACTATCCTTTTGCGTGATGTCCTGTCAATAGTAGTATAAACCCACGGTTCTCCTGTTACCGAATGCTATTGATTCACTCTTTTCATCTACTTTGCTATTGAACAAGAGTTTCTCTTTGTGTAAGATAGCATGTGTATGAGAAGCTGTGAATTATTTAAGGCGTCATGAGCCTAGTAGTATTTAACTCAGTGTTGCATGGCTGTAACCTTAGCGGTGTCCCCTGTCTGTCTCAGATTGCTGTCGGAGAGTGTTACCGGGTACGATTCAGAAGTGTGCACTCAAGAGCGTTTGTGCGCAACCTTTACGTGTCCTGTCTGTATAAGGAGCTGGGCAGCTTCCTGTTCGGCTGCTGCGTGGGGCAATCCTTAACCAACATGGCTAAGCTGAGTGTGGGCCGACTCCGTCCTCACTTCCTGTCGGCGTGCAATGTGTCCTATGAATCACTCAACTGCGATCCTGGAACCTACATCTCATATGATGTCTGCAAAAATGTGTCAGGAAAAATTGAGGACGAGGCCAGGTAAGGATTTTATGAGAGGCACAGAGATAAGATGAGCTCTGTTCCAAAACCTAGGCTCTGCACTTATTTATTATTTGTAAAGTATGTTTTGTATCAGACATCAACCTTGTTCCTTGTTCAAACTTAAAGGCAGGTTTGTTGAGGCAAAATAGAGCTAAACTCTGCAAGACACTGGCCCTCCAGGAACAAGTTTGGGAACCTCTGATGCAGAACCTCCTTCTATGTAAAGGGTCTCCAACACTGCTTAGAGACTTGCAGATCTGGAAGACTACATTTCTAACCCTGCTCCAACACCACCTGTCTGTAATTATCAAGTAACACTAAGCACTTTGATTAACTGCTTCAGGTGTCTTTGATTAGGCTTGGAACTGAACTCTATGGAAACCCCATATACTGTAACTGGGATGGCCAATGTCCGTTCAGCTCCAACCCTAATCGAATACACCTCATCAAGGTCTAAGCGTTACTAGAAAGCTATAAGGCAGGTTAATGCAAAATAAAGCAAATAAATAAAGTGTCCATTAGATGAGCACATTGAAATTTCATAGGACGTGTTTGGTGATGCGGGTACTATTTGTCTACTATAAATACTCTTAATTTAAACATATCATATTTTGTATACATTTCTGACGCAAACAGTATTTCACATGGAAGAATAAATATATACTTTTAAAAGATTTGAAATATGATAAATTTGCACATTCAGTACAACAAACCACAAGGGTCAGCTTGTCGCAATGTAGGATTGTCTGCTCTATGAAGGATAAATGCTATGGTTCTTTAATATTTGGCCAAAGGAAAGTATGTCGCACTGTTCCAAACAGGATAAATCCACCTCCAAAGGGCAAAGTGAGAATAATCTTGGCCATCATATTGATGGGTACTTCCAAACTGAAGTACTCAAAACTGGTCACTTCGAAGAGTGCAACTGATGGACACTTCATACACATGATTCCTCGTGGAGGTTTAGTTGTGCAACGGTGGCGCCTCCTTAACTATCTCTGCAAGACGACACACAAATGCCTTCCAAGGCATAGTTTTATGGTCCCCTACACCCTTAAGCTCTCACTCTAAACCCTTCAAAGGGATTTGGCCATTTTAGAATGGAATGTAGCAATGAGTGTTTAAATCAAGTGATGCTGCCTAGGTAGAAAGCTCACTAGATTTTGGAACAGAGCTACAGTGTATGCTTAATTAAAGGTACAGTTTTTCAAGTGCAAATGTTGGATGTTTTTTGACTGATCACACTGTATGTTTTATGGAAATATTAAGGAACCTATTTAGAATAACATGTATGCTTGTGATTGCTTAATATAACATGATGCAGACAATCTTATGGCCCATAAAGCAGTGCAGCGGTTTAATGATTTGCGAGATTATGACATTTAGTTGGTAATATTTCCCTTTTGCTCTTTTCAAACAGAAAGTCCTTCTTCTCGGGCCATGCATCTTTCGCCATGTACACCATGCTTTACCTGGCAGTGAGTATCGCCGTGTGTGGCCATATTTACCACATGCACACTCAAACACGCAAACTCAAACGCACGTCAGGGTAGCGCAGAATGCCCGTGCTTGCTGTCAGATGTCGGCGAGGAGCTTTTTCTGTTGTCAGCTTTCACTTCCCATCCCTGTCATGTGGGAAAAATGCCAAAAAATTCCTACTGACAAGAAACTCTCTCAAACTTCAACTCACACAAATGCACACAAATAAACCCATACTGAAAGAAGAAGGCTCTGAGAACGCACAAAAAAAACTCCCAAAAGGCATCTTGCTTCAAGCGGAAAAGAAAGGCTTGAGTGAAAGAGGGAATGTTCTCCAGAGGCCTGATGAATAGATGAGCGGAGAGAGGGAGAGCGAGTGAAAGCTAGCTGAAGACAGAGGAGGCCTTGTTTAGTTGTGGGTTGGGTCCGGGACGGGGGGAGCTTTGGCCTGCTGAGAGATAGACAGACTTCTTTCAGTTAAACCCCTCTCTCTCACTCGCTGTAATGGCCTGGGGAAGGGGCACAATAAGGGGAAAAAATGACAAAACGCTCGCAAACGATCATAAAGCGTGACATTCAATAGCATTCACATTTCTCTTTCACTCAACTGCCCCACAAACCTTATCAGAATTTATGCTGCCTTGTGTGCCAATCACGTTTAGAACGGAGGGAAGAAAATTCGCCCGCTGTGTAAAAACAAGCTATTTTCTACCATTCATCTGATTCAATTCACAGGCCTCTGGCTGCTCTAAAAGCGGGAGAGCTCTTCAACTCTCATTAGAGAGGGAACATGAACAGAGCGAGGGAAAAGCCTATAGAAAAGCCGTGCCAGGCTCTTTGTCCTCTATGCCTGTTTTTTTCTCTCCGTCCCAGCCAATGGGCACACTGTACAGGCTCGGCTCTGCCTTGCATGCCTGACCTGCAGCCACATGCTTTGGCTCCGAGCGCCAGCTGCTCCAGGCTTTACTGCGGGAAGCCAAACACCTGTGACGAGGCTGATGGGAGTGGTACAAGGGACCTTAAAATCTGGACTGTTTCACACTCCCTAGTGTGACATAAACTTCCAGAAAGTTTTCTACAGCCAATACATCTTCCCTAATATTTGTCCTGTAGCTAAGCTAGCTTGTCAGGATGGTATGACTAACACGTGCTAACTATTTATTTTTTCACCATATGGCTCTGTTCTCAATGCTAGTGTTTACTTCTAGGGCAGCATCCTAATTGAAATGTTGCCTCAAAAGTGAATGCATTTTATAATGCAACACAAGCATTAGTTCGCTTGGCGTCCATATTTGCAACGCCTCTAGGTAGCTATTTCCAGGATGCAAGACAAACTTAGGCTACTCTCAAAGACTGCAAGCCAAACTTGGATCTAAATAGCATTCCTAGTTAGCAACAAAATCTAACACAACTGTGCAATAGATGTTCAAACAGCATTAGGTTGGTCTAGCCAAAGTGCATTCAGGATCCCAAGCGTGAGATTATCAACTGCAGTGATGCAGTGACTTAAAGGGTTAGTTCAGCATGCATTTGATCAACATTCCAGAATCGTCAGCAAGCTTTATTTTCATATTTATGGATATTACATTTCATTTCTCGACATCAAAGCACTCATCATTACGATTTCAAAGGTGGGAAATAGGAAATGGCAGACGACATGTGAAGGCAGCATAATAAACAAATCATACTTAAGTGTTGATATTCGATTACATTTTTTATTACATAGAAATGTTTTCGTAACAATTCTGTCATTTTGGATGAAGCTTGTCACAGTATATTCTGGCTTTGTCCACTCTATTGCTTTGGAATTTGAAAGACACAAGATAACTTTCGGAAAATACTTAATGCGAAGACGGTATTTGTGATGCTCACTATATTTGGGAGCATAACCTTTTTAAAACCGTCTTCAGATGCTAGAGTGGAGAGACAGAAAACAGATAACTAAGCCTAAATAGTTTGGTCTCTCAAGTATCGTAAGCTAATTTAAAATGACTAGGTAAGGGATAATGTAGAGGCAGCCGGTAGTTATCGCAGAAATAAGCTTATTTTGCGATAACTACCGCCTGCCTCTACATTATCCCGCTTATTATACGGCTACTTGCCACATAAGGGAAAAAAAATTGACAAGAATATGAATTTGAAACATTTTATTGGCATATTTGTTTTTAATTAACATTTTCATCCCTCCGTGAAACGATATAGTACCACGTGACTAACATTAAAACGTTAGTAAGACAATTTATAACATCTACATATGAATATATAACAACTGATGTATTTTATTTATTTACAAGTTGTTAATTGTGGTTGTCCAGCGTTTGTCACAAGATGGCAAACACTGTAGTAGCACTGGCTATTCGTTATTACTTTAGAGCGGTTATTATTTGAAAAGAACGAACCTGCAAACGTCTCAACTGACCAATCAGAATCAAGCATTCCAGAGAGCCGTGTAATAAAGAATAATAACACACATTCATAAAACAGATAGGGTGGATTTTTATTTGATGCGGACTTTGTTCTTAGGTTATTTATAATAACAGGCTTACACTATTGGCATCTCTAAATTAAAATAAGCACTTTAGCCTTTTTAGGTTGGTTTATCATCCTTATCGAATTTAGCCAACTTCCGAGTGAGTCAGACACACACTCACTCTGTAAGCTTGATTTATCAGTCTGTGCACGCTTGTATCAGCTCATAGGTTAATCATTCTTGTAACTTCCTGTCTTTGCGCAGTTTTACTTGCAGGCACGTTTGTCATGGCGAGGGGCGCGCCTCCTGCGACCTTTGCTGCAGTTCATGTTGGTGATGTTAGCGGTGTACACAGGACTCACTCGCATTTCCGACTACCACCATCACCCCACTGACGTCCTTACCGGCTTCCTGCAGGGAGGACTGACCGCTTACTGGGTGGTAAGAATCACGTCACCACATGCTCTAGATTACCGTTATTATGAAGCTGGGAGTGTAAGGTACTGTTTGTGTTCTCACTTTAGCTTTTTCTTACAGGCCTTTTATATTTCGTCCATGTTTAAGACGTCTCGTTCAGACATGTCTCCAACAAGCTTGTCTCTGGAGAGTCCCCTGTCCAGCCAGCAGACCGTCTGCTAACAGAGACACCTGAAAGTGAAAGTGGGAGTGATCGAGCGAAGAACAGGAATGTGACAAAGAACTTTAAAACATGCCCATGTTTTGACAAATCCTCACAGAGAACCATTTCCTGTGCACCCTGAGAGAAAAACAGTTATATATATATATATAAATATATAAACACATATGTCTAACCCTTCAACAAACCCGTCCGCAATGTATCAGCCCTCCATAGATAAATGATATTTTTATATAAAAAGTTTATCCTTTATATTTTTTGAAATACGTTATAGTTGAAGCTGCTAATAATTGTTGTTTTGTAATTTGTCACCGGTAGTCCAGGCTCAGAGATTCACACGTCAAGCGTAACTTCAACATGGCAAGTTTTCGCCTCATGTTGACCGTTGGAGGCCCAGTCTAATGGATTTCCATTGGACATATATGGACCAATCGCAACAACGCTTCGGCCTCAGACCACACCCCCTCGTGTTTGCTATTGGACCTGGCTAGACCACTGTTCTAGTGCGCTGTTGCACAATCATAGACACCCTCTGTTTATGAAAGCACAGATTTGATGCTAATGCTATTAAGCTTGTGTTGTATTAAGGTGGGCTAAACTCTATGTTCGTACTAACCACTTTCACTGCATGAGTGAGACTGAATGGAGGTTTGAACCCGTCAACCTCCTCACCCCCCCTCCGCATAACGAGGGCTCGAATCCCGCCCTAAACGCTCAGCGGACCGGGGGTCTATACCTGTGTACCCTTTACTACTCATAGCACTTGAATGACACTATGGAATCGTCAAATTACTACAGATAATATTTTATATTTTGTCTTCTTTAATCAGTGTTTTACTTTCCTTCCTGCAGTCAGTGCCGTTTGTGTTCGTCTTCGTGTCTTCCCCCAAATGATAATTATTCAGAATGAATGTAAATAAATCATTTTATAAACGATACAGATTTTCAGAAGTATTAGCATCGGTTCTTGTTTTACGTGTTTATATATGGTTTTTTTTTTATCGTTCGTGTTTATCAGGTACGCAGAGTTATTGTTGCTAATTGTTAAAGAGACTAGTGACTGAGCCACAGATTGTCAGAAAGCTATATTCTACTTATCTAGTTTCATTTTATTTGTTGGTTTTCCCTGTGAAAAGCCTGTGCGGCTGAAATAACCACTGTATTAATAAACCAAACCAATAAAATGAATGTTCAATCTTTGTATCTCATTTTCTTCTCTTCTGTAAAGACATAACCGCACATCCACCCACACACACTGATGAGTAAAGCTGCTGATAAACACACCTGTGAGTGTGCATCGTTTGGATTTTATATTAACGCAGTAAATTGCTGTGTTGCAACATAGCAACCTAAAGAACAATATTCCATATTCTATAATAAACTATATTAGCTATGGTAGAATTATTAAATCTAGGTGTTTTTTATTTTATTGCTGTGTCCGCCTATGTACTGCGCCTTGCATTAAGTAAACAAGCATGCACATCTCGACCGTTGAAGCTGTAGGTATGCAGGTGTGCAGCGAAAACATGCTCCCCAGCATTTGACTCAAATGTTCTTTGACCTGTGATGCTAATTACAATAATGGAAACAATTTCCTTAAAGCTTGTTACGTACAATTTAGCCAGCAATAATTTTCTAGGTAAATACAGCACTTAAACATGACAAGAGCCACCTGGGTCTCCACTATTTTTATGTGATGTCTAAGGCAGCAGACATACTGTAGAAAACATAAGTCTGCTACTCTATTCTAAGAGCCAAATTATTGAAAAAAGTAAATAAAATAATGCATTTGTTTGCAATAGAACTTTTTTATTCAGCAAGAATACACACAATTTATCAAAAGTGAGGGTAGAGACATTTAAAATGTCACAAAAAATGCTCAAAAAGAGCACTTTGGTTCATGTTCTTAGATGGGAGGGAAGTATTTATTTTTTGCTTTGTTGTATTTATTTATTTTAATATTACTATTTCTTAGTAGTTTTTTTAGTAGTATCCAAAAAACTGTA
>JAUCNO010001440.1:669525-684228 GCA_032353835.1 Enteromius viviparus
AAATGCAGAGACGGTCTCTGTAGTCAAGACGACGATAATCACTAGAAATCAGGTGTCCCCAACTAAGCAAGCCAGAGCCGAAGTCAAGTTTGAATGTTTATGATCTTTACTGGAAAACGTCAAAAGTTGTGATGCCGTTGCAGCAGAAGCTGGTTTACACAGACCCCAAACACGGGCAGATGTGTTTACAATCCTGTGTTCAGATGAGCATCAGGACGGGGTGTGTGTTTATACTAGCTTGCGTCACTCTTGTACTTCTGTGTTTATGGCGTATCTCTCATGGCGTATCTTTCTCTCTGTCTGGCTCAAGGACAGGAAGTGCATACCACTGTCCATAATATCTATGGATAATATAGCTTACAGTCAACATACAACGCATACTTCCTGTTCACTCCATCCCACCTCCATCTGAATATACACTTGTTCTTTCATCTCTAACAATACCGCAAACGTTGTTACTCTTTCAACACCTTTAAATTGCATGCAGACACCTGTATCCTGTGACGGAGGTGCCGTAATATATGTCTCTTAACATCCTGAGCCTCCAGGGCTTTAATCATTGGGGCTGAGGCGTTCTCATGAGATACAAATTTGTCTTCTTCCATGTGCAACATAAGGACATGTTCATTGCATTGTTTCAAAAAGAAACCCATAACAAAAGCATATTTTCATGTTGTTTATTTGTCTTTAACAACCTTTTTATACAAAAAAATATATATATTTTTAAACATCGCAAGAACTTGCTTGGTTTAGTTTAACTGGCTAGTAAAATGCTAAGCTAGCAGGTTAATAGGCTAGTGATACAGTAAGTTAGCAGGTTACTCGGTTACTGGAATGCTAAGCTAGCAGTTTCATTGGCAAGTAGTATGCAAATAAAGCTTGTTAGCTGATACCTTGCAAGCTAACTGGGATACAGAATGATAAAAGTTTTGTTATATCATTTTAGTTATATGATATGTAGTCTCAGCCTCAGACATTACGCCCACAGAATGTTGGCTAAACTTTCTGATGCATATGGCACAACAAAAGTGGAAACACTGTTTATATGTCGCCGTCGGATTATACAGGATTTCCAGGAGACGTATGTGTTGCGTTCTGTAACAGTCTGGAAACAGAGATACCTTGACACCAAACCCCACATAAAAGATGAAAGCTGTTGTGTTTACAAATGAGACAACTACCACTTATCAGAATCAACTAAACACTAGATTTTTAAAAGTATGTGAAATATTTCAAGTTTGCGGCATGGAATCTTTAAAATATGTCCAAGAGTTTTGTGTTATTGTGTGTTATTGTGGCGATATGAACTGAATGACACTGAATCAAACAAACTGATTGGCTGTTTGTTGGTGACATGGATGGACATTGGCCAATGGATGCTCCCATGTCGCGAGACCATGTGATATGTGATATATGGCTTAAAACATTTTAAGCAATAGTGGCCATTTGTATAATTTAGGTAAGCCCTCTTTGTGGCAACACTGCTTGTAATTATACATTTCTGTGTTCATTTAATTTTGTACATATACGTTTGCAGCTTAAAGACATAATCTTTGTCCCAATTTGCCTAATTATGTCCTAAAATTATGTCTTTTTGAAAAGGAAAAAAATGCATATTTTGGGAATGTGGCAGACTAGGCGAGTTTTGGAATACAGTTCACACTTAGTCAAAGAGACTGACCTTTAAGCTGGTTTTGTTACACAGACCTGGCAACACTGTCCTTGAGGCACATTATGCTTTGCATAAGTATGCATCATATCATTGTATAAACTGGGCTATCAACCATCTCATCTCAGTTAACATCTATACACATTCCACCAGAAGCATTTCTAGAGGGGCCCCCATCGTATTCGATAACCTGTTATGGATATATAGATAATATAGCCATGCTATATTACTGTCTTTAAGAGTTGTTGCTTTATCATTGACAAACAATAGAAGATATCTGGATTTGCCGCAAATACTACAGTCACTACAGTCCGAAAATTCTTAACCATTAAAACCATTAATAAAGGATTGCCAGAATTTAGCTATCTGTAAATTTTTCAGTCGATCGATTTTCCATGATGAGTTTTGATATTTGGATGGCATCTTTTCTGCAGGATTTGTTATACAGACCTGGCAACCCTGTTCAGTAGTGTGTTTTGGGCCACATTCCATTAGGATTTAGCGGTCTAAACATGACACTAATAGAAGGCAACAAATTATCAATAGAAATCCTAAGGGACCATTTAAGTTTCCATTATAACCAAAACAAATTCTTATTATAAACATTTTTTTTTCTTCAGCAGAGAAGTTTAGTTTCCTACATTTTTATAGATTGTAGGTAAATGCACCTCATCCAGTCGTCTTTTAGTTGTCCACCTCATAAAGTATACCATTTTAGTGTGAGAAACAGCTACACATGATTCAGGTGCGAGTGAACTGTCCAAACAAAGCAAAAGCAAACCATAAACATGTGTGACTGATTAGTAATGATCTTTCATCAGGTTACATTGATTATTAATCTCATATGAATATCTCTACTCAAAAGGCAGGTTCTGGGAACGATGTCTCATAAAAAGTAGTATTTTACGCAGAAAGAAAGTGCCGAAGAAGAGCTAAGTACATGTTTGTATTTTTTTATCCATGCACTAAACGCACACAGTTGTGGACAATATTACTTACAGTCGATACCAGACCATCCGGGTATGTTTGCAAATACTCATTTCAATACACTTTGATTTAGCATTCACTAAATTAGAACGCTGCTATGGACAGATAGTAGGCGAATCACACCAGCAAGCGGAAACAAGCAAAGAATGAAAGTGAGAGAGCAGGGTGGCCCAGATAGTAACACAAGCTTGTGTCTGTGTTTTCTCGCTGGACCAGAGAAGATGCAGTGAATCTGTAAATGAAGCATGCTGCTCTTGGCGCCCCCTGCTCTCTGAGTATGTGCATCTGTGTTTATATGTGTGTGTGAGTCAGAAAGAGAGAAAGACACAGCCTCTTTTCAGCAGAGACCTCCGTTCCTGCTACCGATCAGACGGACTTCATCTGATGGGCTGACAGAGCCGCTTGCTGCACGCATCAGCTCCCAAAAACAACAATGTGCTATCAGCCCTCATGTACACTCCAACACAGACACACGGTAGCCACATGTGCCATACACAAACACTCATCTCAGCTCATTTGATAGAAGCCTAGACAAGCAGAAATAGCTGCGTGCGATTTCACAACCCTTCTTATCACTGTCGTTCAGCATGTGGGCACTGTGTCTAGCAATGTGTGCTTTGACGCCAACATTCATCAATTACTCACACACAACATCCTGTGACGTTTCAATGCTAATAGATAAGTGGAAGAGTCTGATGGGCGTGTGGCACCGGTCACATCTTTCCCCTCAGGCCTCAGATTATTAAGAAGTGCCCTTTCCCACAGGAGTGAATCAACAACTTCTGTGATGAGCACATCACCATCCTGTTTATGACGTCATGGAGAGGTTCATTTAAGGTACTGCTGTAAGTGATATCGTTAACTTCACCCAGCTATGTTCAGAATGACTCACTAGCTTAATATGCACGCTATTGCTGGATGTGCACTAGCAAGTACATATCCTGCTAAGATGATCTACTTCACTGGCCAAAATGAGCAGAATACAACGTACACTATTAGAATATTGTACACTATCAGAAATAAAGGTATAAGCTGTTACTGGGGTGGTACCTTTTCAAATAGTACATTTTTAAGTACTTATATGTACAGTACACTTTAATTATTGATATTTACCTTTAAGGTGCCAGCACAGTCTCATAACCAATTTGTACGTATTCTTACAAAGTGGCAAATTCGTGCTAATTCGTACGACCTCACTCGTGCCATTCTGTGCGGTTTATCTAAACCCCAGTGACGGTTTAGGGGCGGGGTTAGGTGTAGGTCATTCGTACAAATTCATACGAATTGGCATACGATATACGTATGATTTGCTGTGAGATCGAGCTCTTATTTCTGAGTGTACCCCACAGTAGAAAGTGTTTGCGATATGTTGAATGTTTCGCTTAGCGTTAACATTGTTTTGAACAATTATAATATTGAGAAATGCTTCTTCATCAGCATATCAGAATGATTTCTGAAGGATCATTTGAAACTAAAGACTGGAGTAATTATGCTGGAAATATGAAAAATAAATATGAAATATCAAAAAAATAAATAAAACCTTGTCACAAAACACCTCACAAAAGTTTCTAATGTTAGTGCACTTGCCCTCATGTATATATTTCTTCTGTGCAGCATGATGCCGAATTAAAGCCTAATTATTTCAATAAAATAAAAGGTGACATTGTTCATTGTCAGTGGAAGGTTACTTACAGTTTCTTTAAGGCTTGTTTGAAATAAACAAGATCTGAGTACTATTATAATAATTTGTACAGTGAAGTGATAATGAAGTGGTGCGTTCTCAGTTCTGAATTCGTGAGATCATCTGTGAGTAAACAAAAGTGACACGAATGATATGCGATCCTGATTAACAGAACTTGTTTTTCACACACTAATGTCTTTTTTTTGTTGTTAAGGAATGTATGCAATTTAATGCTTTTTAACACCTCAAGTGATAATTATAATGCAGGATTTATGTTTAATCAATTTGAAATGCTCACAAGCATGCACATTTTTTGGTATGCAGGCAATGATCCCATACAACTTTTAAAAATCTAATAATTTGGTGCACTGTGTGTTGTACCGAAGGGAAGGGGTGTTCACAGGCCGAGCATGATTGTTACATTTAATAATATAAACAACTGAAAATAACAATTCTTCCGCCAAAATAGCATAGTTCATTAGCACAGCGGTAGGCTTTTAACAGTTGCCAAGCAATTCAGCAACTTGCTGCATTATTATAGAATGTGTTTACTGGCTATTTCACAGAGGCTTGGGACGTTACTTATCCAATTAGACGTTAATGTTAACTTTATATTTTATAAATGCAGATTATACAGAGCACAAAGTGTGAAATAATGTATCCCAGAATGCAAAGCACTTAACTAGATCTTACATTTCCAGTTTGATAGATGGACTATAAATAATATTAGTTTTGAATTTTAACATCTCATTATGAGTTAATTGCCAAAAAAACAATGTCATTGAAAAACGAGCAGTATGCTATACAGTATGCAGTAGTTCCATTCTGGACAAAGTCACCAGCTCCATTCATATTAGTTTTCACCTCCTCCCTTCATACCCTCAACACTCACCTTTGTAGATTTCCAGATGGTCCCCTGTGGCCCTCTAGTGGCCCTCATATTAACTGCATATCCTGTCATATTTATTTAATAACTGACTGACTGACTGTTTCAGTAACTTGATATAGTGCCCTTCTAAAGGAACTTTTTAGCATTCTCAACCAACCTGAGTGGAACTCCACATCCCTGGAAGTGAACATGCTCTGAATGACACAGCAGAGGGAACAAGTATATATATATATACATATTGTTTTATTCTTAAAGGGTTAGTTTGCCACAAAATGAAAATTCCGTCATTAATTAATCAATCCTCATGTCCTTCCAAACCTTTATTTATCATCAGAACATAAATTAAGATATTTTTGATGAAATCAGAGAGATATCCAACCCTCAATAAACAGTAAAAACATCGGACAGTCCATGTGATGTCAGTGGCTTCACTTCAGTTTTGCGATGCTAGAAATGTGCTGTAATACTTTTTTTTTTTTGCACGAAGAGTTGTATTGCTGTCTATGGAGGGTCAGATATCTCTCTGATTTCATCGAAAATATCTGTTCTGAAGATGAACGAAGATCTTACAAGTCTAGAATGATATTATAGTGAGTAATATATATATATATTGCAAAAATTTTTTAATGAAACAAAGATTACTGGAATACATTTTGCATGAAAATACCATTTCCGTCTTTCTACTTTAAAACTATATTTTATTTCAATGTGCTACTTGTTTCTTTGTAAATATTTGTGAAATTTAGCAACCACTAAATGAAAACGGTTTCAAGGTAAGTCCTGTCTTCAGTGTAGGCTGTTGGCATGACAGTACGGACTCTACATCAGATACGGTAGGTGAGCATTAAAATTCATGACTATTACATAACGACACATTACATTAAAATTCATGACCATCACATGTTTGAAACGTACGTTGTAAATGAACTAATACATACATATCCCGACAATATTACATATTGTATTAAAATAGTTCAGCTTTGAGGATCACAACACATCCCCAAACTTTTGAATGGCAGAGTATTTTCCATCATGTCAATCCAAACCTGCACGGCTTTCTAACTGTCGTCGTCTACTCATATCCACCGCTAAGTGTGAAGGAAGCCTGTGAATCAGAACGCTTCAGGCTCTGCGCCGTTATTACTCACCGTGTCCCTTTGATGTGTTTGCTACTGAAACTCAAGATTTGTTTCGCCACTCTTGAGTATTATTTGTGTAATATATAGTATTGTTCTCAAAATAAATGGCGCAGAACATGTCACGATGAAAAATGCTGCTACACTCATCCAGAATTAACAGATGTAGTGAAGGTGCGAGCACAATGCTATAACACAAATCTTCCCAAGGCCAAAGACTCGCTCAGTGTCACACAACATTAGGACCAGCATGCTGGGATTCTAATGTCCCTTGTAGAAAGTCTATGAACAGGACTGGTGTCAGTCTGACCATGCAGAAAACATTAGACAAATGGTTCCTCTATCCATAATGTTGCTTTCTGGAGTGAAAAAAGGCATCTGGAAAGAAATACAGTACAGTATGAACAGGTCAAAGACCATTTACAAGTGAAAAGAAGTTGAAATTATAAAGAAGTTTGATGTGAGAGGACAAGGGAGTCTCCAAAACGGTTTAGATGAAAAAATGAATTGATCTACACCTTAAATAGCCTGAAGGGTACTTTTGAGCAAATGTTCATTTATGGGTGAACTATTCCTTTAAAGAAAGCCACAGACCAGCACTTTTGCAAAAGCAACTTATGTCTACGTTGACTGCGTCTGAAAAATGTGCAGAAACGCAAGGACCATCATCACAATACATAAATAATCTTTCTCCTCCTTCCTAATTGAGTGACTAATATCAGGGAAATAGGTTTATATAACAAGCCCACATAATGTGAAAAGGCAGTTAGCCTCCTCGCTCTGACTCTGGCATGGATTACTTTTACATTGCACTGTCCCATTAGTCTTTCTCAGTCTAATCTACAGCTTGACTCAAGTACTGGACCACCAACAGCTCGGCATGGACATGGATGAGTGCTGGTATAACAGATATCATGAAACGGAGCCATGCATTAATATACTCTCATCATTCTGAACATCTTGCCTTAGTTTTATATGCACAGCATGGCTTGTGATAAAAAAGAAACAAAACAAAAAAATCTGCCTAAGCCTGGACTTAAAATAGCACGTATATGTTTGCAACTTAAAAAAGGGGTTAGTTAAATTCACGCTTAGGCCATCCAAGATGTAAATGAGTTACTGTTTCTTCATCATAACACATTTGGAGAAATTTAGCATTACCTCACTTGTACACCAATGAATTCTTTACAGTGAAGGGTTTTGGCTTTATAAGATTTTTATTTATGGACTAGAGTCATATCAGCTGTTTGGGCTCTCATTCTGATGGCACCCATTCACTACAAAGGGTCAATCAGTGTAATGCTACATTTCTCCAGATCTCCAGAAACTCATCTGCATCTTGAAAGGGCTTAGAGTAAGAACATTTAACATTATATATATATATTTAAGTGGACTTCTCCTTTAAAAAATATGTATTTTTCTGCAAATAATGATTCAGATAAGTACTTGCCAAATTAAATTTTTAGAGTCAAGTCATTATAAACGTTGTTGAAAACGCTGGGAAAGTTTTGAATACTAAGAGAAAATTATTAAGAGCTTGGCACAGAAAACTCCAACTATTTATACAAGAATGCTCTTCATCCTGTACTGCTATATTTACAGTATTAGCATGCTGACCAATTAGTGCCAAGATGTTGCATTTCTTTGCAAGAGAAGGGATGCGATATGTAAAAGGAAGCACTTAACAACTGTGTGTTCAGGGTCATACGGTCTTTCGAGAAAAACAACTTCAGGCTAGAATAAACCTTTGATGGTACATTTTGCTCTGATTAAAGAAAGAAGATGCTTCATTTGTGCTGCTTTTCTTTACTAGATTTAATTTGAATAAAACATCACTTTCTCAGAGAGGGTCAGGCTATTGTTAATAAACTGTGATTACGTAAACACGTAATGTTGGCTAATTGGTTTATTTAATCCCCAAAGTCGCTTTTTACTCACATTTGATGCTCTCTTTTTTTTCCTGTGCTGACATAATACCTATTTGAAGAGGACTGATTGAAGAAGAATTGAATGAAAAGTAAATTATGAGCTAATTTTGCTGAATTGGTTGGTGCGGCATTCTCAGACGAGAGAGCGATTGATTGGACAAAACATTAGGGCACACCCCTGAATGTAAGATTAGTCATCGCCTTTTAGTTGTTTTCTTTTTAAAGCGTATGCAGATTAAAAGCAAAATTTTGCATACATGGCCTCAATGCTTAATGTGTGTGATTTTGAAGCATGCAGTGACAGATGTGAACACATGTGGGCAGTGTGGTGCAGAAGCAGAGCTCTTAATGCACACATTCAGCACAAAGCCTGAAGTCTGCCGGATGTGTCCACGGATGTAACCACTGTGTAAACGCTGCTGCTCAGATGAAACGGTCAGCGGACAATGAATGAGTAATGAATGCGAGTTATTACAAGAAACAACAGTTTGCTGGATAAGTGTACTGCATGTATTTAGTGTACAAATGTTGTGGTAGTGGTAATGGTATAAAACTATTTAAAGTGCCCCTATTGTGCATCTTTGAAAATTACATTTTTATGCAGTGTAACAAGTGAACAAAAACATCCTGTAAAGTTTTAAACCTGAAAGTGCATCATGTATAGTCAAGTTATTGTCTCTCAAAGTCAACTCTGAATCATTGAAACGAATCATTTTTAAAACGAATCCTAAGCTGTTACCTATTGGTGGCAACATGAAACATTAGCATATTGCCCACCCACTAGTTGGTCTTTGGTCTGAATGAAAATGCAAATTCATTCTTGGCCACTAGGTGTTGCTTTTTGAGCGTTAAAAACTCACAAACACTGCTTTAAATGAAATCAACCAATCTTTGGAGGGGTTTGGAAAAATGAGCGAATCGTTTGGAAAAACGTTATAAGAAAATCAAAGTGTTTTTTTTTTTACCTTGCGTGCTTGTCAACTTGTTTGAATTACATTAAAATGTGAAACTTTCATAACCCATAATATGGGCGCTTTAAAACACGTAAATCCACGACAAAATTATGTTTTGCTTTAATGAAGGCTGTTAAGCATGCGTTTAGTTTCTCATGTGAGGAATAAATGTCTAAAAAATATACCCAGAATGGACATGTAAGACAATGTGTGTGTGTGTTACAGTAACAAGAGAGAAGTGTGGGGTGAACGGCTGGTCAGAGCGTCTCAGTGGGAGTACCATGATCAGGACAGTGAAGAAGAGATACAAGACTGAACACAGACACACGTTCTGTACACAGAAAAACCCTTTAGAGCTTTCTGTATCGGTAACCTCTGCAGAAAAAACTAACATGTAGGAGACTGGGAGTTTCCTTGATAACTGTAAGGCTTAAATGCTTGTTTTCTCCAGCAGTGTTATGCTGAATTCAGGTATGTGGTTGTAGATGTAAATAGTATATTTGATTTAAATGCACTTCAATGTCAGTAGGCTATTATAAGATTTTCTTTTAAAGGTGTTGGGTAAACAAACATGCAAAAAATGTCATATTAAGGTGAGATTCCAAAGTCAATTATATAGCTAAGGTATACAGTGGGTAAGGAAAGCATTCAGACCGCCTTACATTTTTCACTCTTTGTTACATTGTAGCCATTTGCTCATTCTTTTCTTCATTAATGTAAACACAGCACTCCATGTTGACAGATTTACATTTTTGCAAATTTATTAAAAAAGGAAAACTGAAATATCACATGGTCATAAGTATTCAGACCCTTTGCTCAGTATTTAGTAGAAACACCCTTTTGAGCGAATACAGCCATGAGTCTTTTTAGGAAAGATGCAACATGTTTTTCACACCTGGATTTGGGGATCCTGTGCCGTGCCGTGTGCTGTGTGTACATTAATAAGGAAAAATTTAACTTAAATTATTTTAGCAAATGTCTGCAATATAACAAAGAGTGAAAAATGTATGGGGGTCTGAATACTTTCCGTACCCCCTGTATTATGACATTAAAATTAGAATGAGAAACAATTTTTTTCAACCCAAGCGCATTCGAAATATCTGCATTTAGCAATATTTCAACAAATTGATATTGTGTTGCTGTTTACTAGTGCGTATTCAGAGGAATGTGACTTTTTTATGCACATTTGGCGGCAGTTTGAAAATGAAATGTCCAGTGAGTTGAGCTGAAAGGTTCACCCTTTTTATGTTTAAAAATAATATAGAAATAAACCCTATTCAGTCCTAATCAATATCAATTGATATTGACAAGAATAAGTCTTTATTTAATTAATAATTTGCCATATAATCATATCATATAATATTGCCATATTATATATATATATATATAATTGTTAGAGGCATTTAACAATAAGCCTAAGATTTTTTTTCTCCCTGTGTTTATGTGATGTAATATTTCACAATTTATTAATGGCCAAAACAATGTTTTGACACCTTTTCCGTTTTTGCCTGTTAATGAATTTTTCTGTGTCACAATTGTTTTACAATTCTTAACCATTGCTCAAAGCCACTAATTAACCTATATCAGTATTTTTAAAAGTTTTTTTTTTCTTGGTGTACCCCACAGCACTCATCAACACCAAACCTAAAAAAAAGGATTCACATTATATTGAATTATTCATAGAGTATAGAGTTGTTTCCTCCGCACTGTCTTTTTAAAAATTGTAGTATATGTATATTTTACAATTAATCAGTTACAATTTATCTTATGGGTTGTACAAAGGGCTCTATGTTATTTCGGACTTTTTTATTTCTCAGCAAACCTGCTCAAATCAATTTTGGAGGCTGGGTTTTGCTTTAGCATTCAGTCGGGTTAAAGGTGGGTGTTCTTCAAATGCTTGAACCATTTGGTCAGATATTTACCGCTGTGTTTGAGGTGATGTTATTCTGAATGACTCACATTCGATATAGGCCTACACACATCCTGACATTCTCCTGTGAAACTTAAGTGTAATCCGGATTTCGCTGTTCCCGCAGTGATTGCGAGACGTCTGATGATCTTCTATTACAGCAGTGAATGGCTGGACGCTGTGTTCAGTGTTCTTGTGGATGGCAGTGATTTTCTCCTGTTTCATCTTCTTGCATCGTTGATTTGTGAACAGTGAGTTGTCCAGGCCTGCAAACCCTCAGCTGCTACAGCAGGTTTTGATAATGACCTCTTGACACTTTTGCAGCAACAGTAAGGCTAAATATAATTGTATGTAAATGTAAATAAGTGTTTGGGAAGATACTGCCAAACTGTAGTTTGTCAAGCTATTAACTACTCATTATTTAAAATACTGATGTTTCAATCAAACTAGACTTCAGAAAAGAAGAAGAACAACAAAAAAAAACCCTAATTAATTACTTTGAATTGTGACATCTTCATAACCTATATGACTATATTAGAAACGCTACACAGGGACAGCTGGGAAAACTGAGATGACTCATAAGTGTGTGTGTGTGTTAAATTGTTTCACTGAAACAAATTGCACATAGCAGCATGTTTGCTATAAAGTATAAAGAAATATCTACACAAATATATATCTAGTACAAGCATAAAATATCTATAATATACAAGCATGAAGTAAATTACAGTTGTACTGAGACCCTTGTGAAAAATTCTAAAAATAAAATTAAGTGTCATATAAATTTGATAATTTTAATATACTGTAAATATTATTTTTTTTTAGATTTAATATATTCTGCATTATATAAATTTATATATATATGTGTGTGTGTGTGTGTGTTTAGTGTACATCTCAACCATATTTCTATGGCAACAGAAATAATTCTTAAATATAAAGTCCTTAAGGCTTAAGAGTAAGGCAACAAATTGATTGCATTTAACACATATTCTAATTATTTTTCAAGTTTAACTGAATTGCAATTAACAAGAACAAGGAATATAGCTACAAGAGCAAACACTTGAAAGCACAACACATATAAATATGCTTTTTAAAAGAAGGCTTTTTGTGTGATAAATGTTGTCCGTGCTGTTAACTGAAAGAGCTCATTAAATACCCGGATTTTCAACTATGAGGATTTATATATAATGTATGTAAATAACTTGTAAATGCTAAAGCCACGGCACAGTGCACCTGTACCTACTGAAAATAATTACAATCATAATTGTGGTTCAAAACTAATGCACAACGGAAACGGTTTACAAGAAATCATTTCGTATGTCAGTGGTGGAGCAGAACTGGATCCGTCTATGCTTTCTATCATCTGCTCTCCAAATCTCTATTTGCTAAAATAGCAGTAGGACGCACCACGAGGATCCGATGAATACCTGCCATTCAGTCCCATTAATTTGCACACGCAGTTACCGCTTCTGAAATTACTTTTAGGCTTGCGAAATCACTTTGTGGGCACAATTTAATCCATTTGCATCGACACTGCCCTGTATTCTGCACGTGTATAGAGGTACGGCCCAAATTACATATTCATTAACTCTGACAATACGCGCTATTTTGCACGTCTAACAATATTAATAGATACAAATCTTCGCCTATGTTTGTAACGCAGAGTGAGATGATAAATGAAAAAGCTCTCAGGGTCTCGGCTTAACGTAACCGAGAAGATGCAATGACCAGACTCGGGGCAGACCGGCCATCTGGGGAGAACCATGAAAAAATAATGGCACAACCCAAAATACTCTAAAACACATCCTCAGGTAAACTCAGGCATACACGCTAAAACACGATGTGAAAAAACTCAAAAAATCACCGACAGCATCTTTCATAGGCCTCTTAAATGGACGTCCCAGTGTGCTGCTTTTTATCTGCAAATCGAGCCTCTCAGACAAAAGACAGCAGTGCCAAAGTGAAACCCATTAGTTTCATTAATTTACTGCGCTCTGCTCACCTCATGCCTCTTTATATTGTGCTACATAACAGCATCTGCAATTGCACAGTGAAGGGGAACGCTCTTTCATTCTCCGATTTTAAATAGATCTCTTATTTATTCTCCATCAGTCCACAGAATATATCCAAGCTTTCTTCCATGACACCTTTAAACCCTCACCAATACGGGATGCTTTCGTCCAGACAAGCTGATCTAGCACCTATTTGGTGCAGCTCCAAGTTGGGTGGGTGAGTTGGGCAGCTCATAATATGCCCCGAGTGGGCGGTGGATGCATACTAAAGCACATTCCGCTTATGTGGCCTCTTTTTGCATGATTTTTAGGGCAGAAAAGGGCTGTTTTGAGGAAAAACACAAAAGAATTGCAATGCCTCATCTCCACAGTTCAGAGGAGCGTGTGAGAGTGAATGGAGGCTGCTTGGCTGGTTCATTCTCGTCTTCTGTAGGTACGCCAAGAAGGTTAAATGTAGCGATTCTGTGAAATAGGACGACCCGCTGGCACTCGTATGAACAAATCAACTACAGGCTTTAGCGCTCCAAGAGTTATACTCATTTCAATGAGGAATATATTTGGATGCAAAGTAAACACCACTGTGTGTCAGACAATAAAAGTAGTTTAATATGTTATGCATATCTTAAAGAGGAAAAGTAAAAGAAATGGATGGTTGCAATAACATACTGGTGTGTTATAGCGGAGAGAGTGTCCTTCTCGGGTCACAACTAAAATTTCCTAAATTCTCTTTCCCCTTTCGTCGCTAACCGCTAACATAGCAAACAATTGTTATACTGCTGCATTGTAATAAACTCAAATGAAAACTGATTATTAGTCATGACAGATTACTGATTAAAGGTAAAGTGCCAATAGCCAAAAAGTCAAAACGATTGATTTTTGTTTAATGCCAAAAATCATTAGTATATTATGTCAATATATTTTGTACATATCCAGCCCTGTCTCATGGTAACTGGTACATATTTTACGAGGTGGCTAATTCGTACAAATTCGTACGAGAATTCATACGAATTTTGTTAAATCGTATGTACTTTACGAGTTGCCAATTCGTAATAATTTGTACGAATGACCTACACCTAACCCTGACCCGTTACTGGTGTTTTAGACAAATCGTACAAAATCACATGAGTGAGGTCATACAAATTTGTATGAATTAGCACAAATTTTCCACCTCAAATGAAATTGTATGAATCGGTGAGACTGTGTTGACAAATCCTACTGGTAATATATCAAAAATTATTTTGTTGCTTAGTAACATGCATTGCTAATAACTTTATTTGGACAACTTAAAATGTTTTCTCAGCATTATTTTTTTGCACCCTCAGATTCCACATATTCAAATACAGTAGTTGTCTCTCAGCCAGATATTGTCATGTCCTAACAAACCATCAATGTAAAGCTTATTTATTCATCTTTTTGAATAAATATCACCATTTATTCATGTAGAAATCTCAATTTCGTATCATACGTAGCTTAAAGGGTCACAACACCCTAAAACACTTTTTTTGAGTTGTTTACAGATATATACATGTTGTACATTGCTTA
>JAUCNO010001440.1:684328-702443 GCA_032353835.1 Enteromius viviparus
CCCCTTTTCAGAAAGTTTTTCAAACCAGAGGTGTGAAAAAGCACTGCTGAAACAGGGGGGTGTTGTGACCCTTTAACTCAACTTGTTTCGGGAGGAGTGTACAAAGTTAATTTACAATTTCCCAATTATCCTATATTCCAATCAGACTCTCGGCTTACCCCTCCGCCTCCCCTACTCCTCCTTCATTCCCGGAGGGAGCACTCAGGGTTAGGAATCGGCTGTATGACTCCTTTCTCCCCGAGCCTTTAGGGCTATCCACCCTAGGGCTCGGCAGCCCTCCTAACCCTGATTATTTCCCCTTGGCAGTACGCCAAACAAGCTTCGCCTTATTATAATTGCCGACAAGCACAAACTCGTGAAATGTACGTGAAAACTGTGTTTCATATGCATGACAACAAATTTTGTATCATATGCATGCAGAATGTGCGTTTTACATGCATGCCAAACGTGCGTGTCATATATACGCCAAAATCCATTTATTTCATATCGATACCACAAGTTTCCGCTTTTTGGCATACTATTTTCACACATATTTATAAGATCGGGATGTCCATGGTCACATATATCACTTTTTATATTGGCGGTTTTATTCCGTGTCTGCTACAGTATCAGCCAATAGCATTGACAAAATGTAAATGATATGGCTCTTGAGTAACTCATCAATTACATTAAAAGCTCAGGTAATTGTCTCTCTCTAACTTGGCAGGTCATCCCTTCGATTTCCATTTTATTTTCAGACTTTCTCTCAAAAGGTGTGATGTCACAGCTATATAAACTATAAGCAAATTAACATCTGGCCACATTTTCACATCAACACCTATTCACTAGTCACTGTGAAGTAATAAGGGAGTAAGATACTATTATTATTCTTAACCACAAGGGGCCGTTTTACAGAAACATCCTCACTCTAGAATATCTTACTGTTTAGAGAGCATAACGATTTTAGTAACAAACCTGACAGATCTTAATTCAGATCAGTAATTCAGCCCCAGAAGAAGATATTACTATTCATATTAATATTTAGATGTGCTGGAAGTCCAGTGATTGTGCTGTTATTGGTTATGTTGGTAATAACCGCATCTCTGCATCATCAGCTTTTCAAGGGAATAGTTCACCCAAAAGTGAAAATGTGCTTTAAATGCACTCAGCCTCAGACCAAACAGAATATAAATGAGTTTGTTTCTTCATAAGAACAGATTTGGAGAAATCGAGCATTATATGAGAGTCCAAATATCTGATAATAATAGTAAGTAATTCAGGCGACGACTAGTCCATCAATAAACATTGTGTTGTTATGGCTTTTCCCTTTATTAGACATTCATTTATGGACTGGAGTGTGGAATGGTTTAACATTGCATTATATCTTATACTGTAAAATTATTGTTTTGGAGATGTAAAAACTACAAATTACCACATAAATCAACTATGAACAGTAAAAGCACAGTCCCAGACAAGAGACAGCATCAAAAAATGCTTGTGTAATTCTAAAGGTCACAAAGGTTGAAAATTTGCCACGTAAAACTTAAATACATACGTTTTTGTGTAAGAAACTTTGACATTATAAGTGGATCTCAAGGCAGAAGGGAAAAAATGTAAAAGAAATGCAAAAATGGTTTCAAATATAGCAACTTTAGTTGTAGTAATTTGCATTAAAAAAGAGTGAGTGTGTGATTTTTGAGCCACCTCAGACATGAAATGACCAATGTTCGGTTTTAGTAATTTTTTATTAATATGTGCTGATACAGGGTCGTACTGACCTGCAATGACGCAAACGCTTACATAAAACCATCCCCTTTGGCCCAAACAGCTGTCAAAGCAATGACGGTGAGAAATAAAACACATATCATTCTTCAATAAAAACAGTAAATCACTTTAACCCTCCTGTTACACGGGACTCAAGCGTCAAAATTGAATCAAAAAGCTGTTCAAATAAAACAATGAGTTCAGAATAAAAAAAAAAATAAATAAAAAAAAACATAACCTCAATGACATAATCATCACCCCGGCCTTTGATGACTACCACTTGTTTCTCCCATGTTCGATTTTCATCTTATACAATGTCTAATACTGCGTGATCACACAAAGATGTACTTTTATGATAGTCCAACTCAAAAAGGCCTAATACATTCTAGGGTGATTCTGACCCTGCCTCCTTTCTCAAAACTTAACAAACCCTGACAGGACAGGAACACAATGCTGAACTAAATCACTCAGTGTTTCTTAAAGAAGCTTCCTACACCCACCGATCCCCTGAACACTGGCCCAACCAGCCCCTCTGGGTCGAATGTATTTAATATGCAAACATACAGTCAAAGGCATGCCTAAAAAAGCTAGAAAACAAACCACAGCTTGCTTCAGATTGGCTCAACTTGAACATGTACTACAGTAAAAATGCCCTCCTGTACAGAGTACAAAAAAACTACACCGCTCAGGCACGACTCTCATGTTAGTGTTTTGCGAACACTGTTTTGGGAGTCTGTATTACCCAGAGCTCTGTGTTCCCGTGTAACCCTGCCTGACCGAGCCGTTGTTAAAACACTGACAGACAGCTGGTTAACAGTTAAAGACATGAACCTCCCCACTGGGCTCATGTCCCAGTCTAACATATTCTCAAAACTACGGTACAGGTGCTGTTTCTAGCACAGACACACTCCAAATAATACTACATTATCAGTGCGTAGATGTTAGTTTAACAGCACTGTGCCTGTACTCTCTCTGTTTATGACAGTTACCCCCTTTTCCGCCGACACGGTGCTGGTGGGCAATCTGGCCCAAGCCACACATTTCCTTCTGAGAAAAAAGCTGGTTCAGGGCTCCACAATTGCTGCTTAAATCTCAAACCTAAAACACTGAAATGTCACACTTAACAGCCTATAATAATTGTAATTTAGCTGCCAATCTGAATGAAATGATTTTATTAAAATATAAATATAGTTCCAACTTTACTGTAAAATACTGATACTCTAGCACTCCGATTATTGCATTGCATTTAATATATCATTTAGCATAATTGTTTAGTCAAAACAAATTATTATACATTAGTATCTTTAATCAAATTGGTGTTGCTATCATTTTCCACAATAATCACTCAACCCTGTCCTTTACAGTAATTTTACCATGGAGTTTTAGGCTCTATGCTGCATGTAGCGCATGATCTCTTATGGATTATTGCTGTAATTTCAAAATATTTTGTGTATTAGGGCTGCACGATTTGGGAAAAATGTCACATTGCGATTATTAGGGTCAAAATTGCGATTTGCGATCCGATACATAAGTGGTTTGACTCAACTTGCTTGTTATAAAGGAAAATGCACACACAGAATACTAATAATGCGGGAATCTGTATTTCTCAACTGAGATACAGTATACAGTGCAATCTAGCAACAACAAATTAAAAACTAATTTGTACAAAATTAAACAACATTGTGCAATATTGTCAACAGTGTCCCAAACGATTGGATTTTGCCTGTGAAATTGCGCAAAGGTAAATGTAACTGCACCTTGAAAGATGTTGAAGCACTGTTTGTTCATAGACAGGTTATGTAGTAACATATCATCGTTCAGCTTTTAAGTCAGAGGAAATGTGGGGCAGTTGTAAAAGACGTTCACACATCCTGTTAACACAAGCACCATTACGATGGAAGAGGGTGTATGTAAGCTCTGTCAGGATGGTCTCTTGTTCGTCGGCTGTGGTGGTGTCAAAATGCTTCGGTGTTACAGGAAGGTGTTGATCGCTCAGTGACTGAGGGATCCCAATAAAACATGTCATTTAACTCCAGGGGCTCTCTTTGCCTGTCAGACACGGTGTGGCCGAGCAGGTGGGGTGCTTTGCCCAGGGCTGATACTTCATGTTGTTTTGACAGCAGTGAATGACTTGTTCATCTCTCGCTCTCTTTTTATTATATATATATCCTACTATCTGGACATCAAGTCAACATGTGGCTCTAAAAGCGAAGCTCCTGTGGTACAGAGGGGGATGGCTCGTGATCGGAGGTCACGACTCGGGCTCTCTGGAGCTGGGGATTGGGTTGACAGCAAGGTGACAGACTGTCAGATCACAGGAGTGTAGGGTGGTGCGATGGCACCTATGTGGAGAGGAACAAGAGAGGGGTGTCTGGAAGAAGGGACTTTCAAAGTTCCTCTCGTTCTCAAAGGCCCATACAGAATCTGTGCTTACGGAAAACTCAAGAACTGGAACATGCGTCAATCACTATTTTGAAGACATCTCGAGTCTCCCTGAACTTTTTTTTTTAGAAATACATACATTTAAAATGTACTTTCTCTGCTGAGAACGCCATCCAAATATACTGATGACTCATCTTGCACCTGTTACCAAACCTGATCTACCTTTAGCTCCAACCCTGATCTAACACACCTGTACCAACAAATAAAGATCTTAAGAAGCACTTGATCATTACAGGAAGGTGTGTTGGAGCAGGTTCGGAACTTATGCTGCCTTCACATGCTTCACATTTCCTAATCTGAAATTGGACGTGATTCGCCTCTTAAGTCATAGTTACAACGGAAATAATTTTGATACCAGAGTTTCAAAGTTGGGTGGGCCATAAACTGGAAACATGGTGAAGGGGTCAACCATTGCTGCCATCTACAGTATTTGTCTAGTTATTAAAGTAGTGTATTTATAGGCTATATACTGTACGAACAATCAATTGAATCATGTTTTATAAATAGTGAATTAAGCATGTATTTGATTGAGTATTTAGCACTTAAAGGCAGCATTTAGTCTGCAGTCTAATCAAGAATTCAAATGATGTTTGCTTTAATTGCATCTATCTTCATTCTTAGTGACTGATGCAAACTAAAGACTATTGGACTACCATAAAAATGGTGGATATACCCAGACTGAACTTGTTCCAAAAGGAAATTCAAAATAGGAAAAAACTCACTGTATTGATAAAAACTCAGGGGTTCTTTTCATATTTCGGAAAATTTAATTCAGCTACCAACAAAAGTGTAGCACTCTGAGCTCAACTGAACATATTTTATCATATTTAAACTCATTCTGCATAAAAACGGGGGGGAAAAAAGCAGCAGATTCCATCTGGGCCTAGTCATCCGGTGTCTACTCATGCACTCTTTGCCTCTCCATTTGAATGTGAAGACATGAAACCGAGGCCGATATAGAGACTGGATCAGGGTGACTCCTTTCATATCTAAAGAACAGCGAACACAAGTGCTCTCAAAGAGCGAGAGGGGGGAAAGACAAAGAGAGAAACCCAGAGAGCGGGAGCATGGTGGGTTGACTCCGCTAGATTATAGCTCTTAGTATTATTATGATAATCAGGGGTTGTATGGGGATTTTGGAGGTGGTAGCAGTCCCTCGGAGCAGGCTTTAGTCTAGTAGTTTACCACGGTGCATAATCACTGTCATTATCACCATATTCAACACTGTACTATATTATCCCTTCAGTCCCATGTAAACAAAGCCTTTGACTAACATAACAAATCTTCCCACATTAATGCTCAGCTAGGAAAGCCATGTAAAAAAATGGCGGTGAGCTAAGAACGGTATAGGAGGGGGAACGTGGAAGAAGGGTAGATGGGAAATAAAAACGAGCAAGGGCATAAAAGGGAGAGAACGTGACGCACATTGAACGTCTCCAGGGATGGAGGGAGAGAGGTAAACAGAAGGGTATAAGGGGTAAAACAGCAGCGATGTGGTGCCAGGTGGGCAGAGGGCCATGAGTCAGGAGCAGATCTCCTTAGAGGGCATCCTAAGCTCTAAGAGCCACTTCACAATGGTGTATGACAATACATTCAAACGGTCAAACCTGCTGACCAGTTGAAGCTGGTCCTACTCATCAACATGGAAAATTTTTGCAAGAAAAGCATGTAAAAAAAAATGTTCAGGTCATTGCTTTAAAGAAAAGCTGATCACCCATGCCTCGGGCTAAATATAGGACCGGGTGTACTAACCACAGCACACCGCTGAACATATTGACCCTGTGTCAATCAGTACAAGTTCCCATGCAATGGATTGCACGCACGTCCCCTTAGAAGACTTACAGGAGTGAGAGATAGAGAAAGAGAGAGACGGTGCTTGGATTGAATGATAGGATGTTGATTCAGGATGCACAATGTTCTCCACATTTGACAGTGGGTGCAGAAGACCTTCTCTAAACCAGCTCCAGACTTGTGTATTTTTGACATCACCTCTTCCTCTGACATAGATACTCACCCCCGCTCTCTCTCTCTCTATATAGGGCTATGTTTGGAATGGCATACTAGCTTCTTAGTTTCTGCATAGTATACTTTTTTTATTTATAGTGAACCGATTTTTCACAATAAACAGTTTGAACCTTCTTCACTGATCTTATCATGTTAGATTATTCAACAAATAATATTTCATAAATAATGGCAAATAGAGCATCTTAGCTTTTGGCAGTCCAATCCAATTAAAAAATAAAAAATTGCAGACAATATTTTCATTTCACCCATCACATTGGAAATAAAAAGGTCAAGTAAACCAATTTGAACTGTGGGATATAATCATTTATACTGGATGAATTCTATTTAATAGCATTGTACTTTTAATATTTCTTATAATGGAAGAAATTTTAAGAGGGCTATGCCACTCCGAATTCAGCGTTTGTTGTTCACCACTCATTCTGGCAAAAAAAACGACAACATAGTATATACTGCAGCAAGAGTAGCCCGCTAGTATGCTTTTCGAAACATAGCACGCTCTCGCCACCTTTACATATGCTTTGTACACAGAATGAAAAGCACACTGAATAAATTAATATGTGCATACATAACCAAAACAGACAAATAAATATTAATAAATAAAACATCAGACATGAAAGACTTTAAGATTGAGCAGACTTCAGAGGGGCGGAGCACTCATGAATACCTCTCTTTTGTTCAATAGGCTATGCAGCTCATTTGCATATGGGGATTCTAAACCACAGAGGCTGTGTCTCATTGGTCAGACGTTCCTGTTGCTTAATGAATGCTAAACCTGTATTTTTGTTCGTTTTTTAATTTTTTTGTTCTAAACCTCAGTTTCCATTGTACCTGACTGGCAAAAAAAAACCCAACAACATTTAAAATACCTTTAACAAAGTCTTTTAGATGGAAGCTTATACTGAGCTCTTATATAGATATAGATTTACTCTGCTTCCTGTTCTTCTAATGCGGGTCCATCTAACCCAGTAAAAATAGCCTCTGAGATACACACTCACTCACATACGTACTCTGGTTTCACAGGCATCCAAATGTTCACGTTCAGACATACACATACAAATTGTAAATCAACTGTCACACCAGGTTCAGAAACAACAGCTGATATTGGTATGTAAAAACAGTCAAATACAATCTAGGGTTTGCGACTGAAATGTTTCTGAATGTGCCCCCCAATTTTCACCTAAATATCTTATGTTCTATTCATCTAGTCGTCTGATATCTATTACATCTTCCAGATAAAATATAACCAACACTACATTATGGCTGCTGTCAATCAACCCACAATGCACCAGTGCGCCCCTGAGGCACAGTGTATTCCCCTTCCATTCACGTCAAGCACTTCCTGTCTGGGAATGTTGAAGGTCAAACATTGCCAACAATGTAATGGGTTATATTACATAAAAATTGTGCCAGGATTTATCTCGTTTGTATGTAAAATCTTTCTCTTTCTGTCGTCTGTCTCTCTCTCTCTCGCTGTCTCTTGGCAGACAATTAGATTTCCTGGCACCGCGGTGCTCCAGGGCAGGACCGAACGAGGGCCGGAGAAAGCGAAAGAAAGAGAGAGGGAGAGAGTGGCATGGTGTTTAGGTCACAAACTTCAAAACATCTTTATTTTCGATTTCCGTTGCAGTACAAGAACTGTTTTTCATAGTATTTGATACTTTTTTGTTGCTTTTGTTCTTCTATGTACAGGAGATGAGTAGAGTAAGACTTGCTTTTGCTTTCGTGTGGTTCGTATGTACAGAGGTTGGACTCGAAGAATGGCTGGAGCGGTAGCAAAAAAATTCTTCTAGCCACGATAAAACAGGTGATACAGCACGTCCACCTACAACATCCATCAGTGATTCGGAGAGCAGGTTCACTCCTTAATCCACCCCCCATCTATGGATCAGAGACAAAACCCTACAGAGTTTTATTCACGAGAGGTCCCCTGGCCGAGAGGCTTCAAACGACCCAGCTGACGATGGGTTGCGCCCTAACGCCCCCCACCCTCGTTCCCAGTCTCTGTGGTTGTTCTATACAGAAGAGTCAGAGAAAGAAATAAAGGCAACTCCACTGAGGCAGCTTCCCGCTACCTGTGTCTGAACAATAGTCCTTGTTTTCCTTTTTCATGAGCATATGTTCACACTCTTGATGTTCAGTAACAAGCACTTCTGTGAGTGTGTGTGTGTGTGTGTGTGCGTGTGTGTGTAGATTCCAGTTTGTGTCCTGGCTCAAAAACAGTTATTTTTGGCAACACTGAAGAGCTTTCAGAGAGATTTTTTTGTCACTTGCAGTATAATGGCATACCCCCATTTCCTCACGTAACAGCTCTCATCAAATAATGATGGAGAAAGGAAAGCAAAGGTAAGGAGTTACGCAAAAGTAGCATTTTAAAGATTGGAACGAAATATAGAAATAGAAGCCCGGTGTGAAGTTTGATGATATTTTTGAAGCAGAGAGAGCTGAAGGCAGAGACGTCCATTGAGAGAAGGCAGATAGTTGGACTCGCTCTTTCTCTATGTGTGTGTGCGAAGAGGGAGGAGAAAATGATGCTGATGAGAGAGCAGAGTGGTTACACAGCACTTCAGAGAGCCTGCTGCCATGGAGACAAACCTCTCTGTCGCTCTCCCTGTTTAGGCTTTCCTTACCTCTTACTTCAAAACCAATGAAAGAGCAAAAAGGCAACCAGACATAAGGAGGGCGTCAGAGACAGGAGAGGAGTCCATCATCGCCAGCGGCACTTTGCATCAGACCCTGTGGCGCTCTTCCTCCTCCACCTCTTTCTAGTGGTCACAGGCTTGTGACCAGCTGCATCTGTCCATCTCCCTCGCTGTGAGGGGGCTCAGGGACGGTGTGGGCTTCAGTGCTCGGTCTCCTAGGTGGAGCCTGGTAGAAGGTCTGCATGGGGGCTCCGCGGGAGCCTATGGCAGGCCGACCCGAGCTGTAGTACAGCTCCTCCGGAGGCTGGGCGGAGCGCGGAACCACCTCCAGAGGCTCTGGGCTGCTGTCGGGGTAGGGCGAATCTCGCAGGTTGGTGATGCTGGTGTAGAGTGAGTCCCGCGCAGGCGAATCGGGGGCTCCGTTGTGGCCTTGGCCTGTTGCGCTTTGGCCACTGTGACCGCTGTGGCCCAAGCTCTCGGTCAGGTCGGCCGTGTAGCTTTCGGACTCGTCGGGATCGCTCTGGTAGAGCACAGACTGGGCACGCTGCAATAGCAGGGGCTCCTCCAGAGCCTTGTAAAGCAGTTCCACGTCTTGCGGCGTGCGCTGACGCGCTTCTCGCGAACGAAAGTCTTCGTCATTCTCCATACCTATCACCGGCTCCGCCCCACCTCCGCCCCGTCCCATTCCTATGTGCCCGTGTCCTCTGACCAGGCTGCCACATGTTCTGTCAGCACCCCCAACCCCTCCACCTCCTCTGAGATTATTGTGCACAAGTTCCGATATGATCATCTTCTCGAATGCCGCTGCATCCGAGAGGTTTCTCCGTATGCCACCAAGCGTTTCTGAACCACGGGGGTTGAGCAAGGGAGGGGGGCTATCACCACCTCCACCTCCCAGAAAGTCACAGCTGCCTCCGGGAGCTCCCGAACCACCGACACTACGTAGAGAATAGCTGTTGTTGAAGTTTCCGTTCAGAGGTAGCGTCTCCATGCCTCCATGATCTCGGCTCTTAGACAGGGTGCTCTCTGTTGAGAGAGCAAATGAGAGGTGGTAAGCAAATGAAAAAGGAGGAGGGAGAAGTGAGCACTTCATTACCTATTTTAATCAAGACGGGGATTCACAGCAACAGAATCCGGGATTAAATCAATAATGGGGAACGCAACTTCCATCACAAGATTAATAGGCTTATGGACAGAGGCAAGTTATTGCCAGGGATGTAAATTGTTTACATAGAAGCACAGGCTTCACTGCACACGTGAAGAGGTTATCATTCTGCTAAATTAGCCTATAAAACACTGAAAGTAGCCATAAGCCTGAAAGCAGAAAGAGTCTTACTTGGGTCACGGAAAGTTCCTGTGGATCCATGGTGAGGCCATGTGAGGGCAAAATGAGACAAAAGAAAGACAACAACAGTGATCAATGATAAGTCTCTACTCTCTACCTTGGATGTTACATGAAACCAACTCATATAAACAATAAACAAATGTCACACTTAGGAACTCTATTGTTGAAATATGCTATAGCCATAAAGACCACATCAAACTTCAATGGAGAGAAAAAAAAAATTGCTACCCCGTTCACAATAACATATTGATTTCAAAACATATGTATGCTATTCTATCAGCTATAATCCAAAAGTAGTTAACTACAGTGAAATTATTTAAAGTGACAGTTTACCCAAAATTACAATTCAGTGGTCATTTACTCTCACTCATGTCACTCAAACCTGCCATTTAAAACAAAAAGTGACTTAAAAGTGAAATAGTCATAGAAACAACGTGTTTTTTTTGAGTGCAGTTTAGAAGTGTCGAAGCAGAGCTTTGTTGTTTGGGTTTGGCACGATCATTATTCGGCGAGACGTTATTCACACTTCAACCTCATAAAGTCAAGACGATGTTTATTTCACGCGCCCCTTCACACGCCAGAGATGTTGTGATATTCTTCTAACTCGTCGCCCGTTGAACGCAGGAGATGCGTGTGGCGGCACAGACCAAGGCGTGCGGGGGTTTAAATATTAATGCCCGGTATGATTTTAATCAACGCTCCTCTGTGCAGAGAGAGAGTAATTAGACATTCTAATGAGGCCCTCCTCCTACTTCCTCTCCATAAGCATTCTAAAAATGTCCTCTCAGCCGAGTCGAGCCGAGCGGCACACCATCAGCCTGACACATTACACAGAGAGCGAACGTTTAAAATATTCAACAGAGACGCTGTCTTAAATTTCACCCCGCTGACATGGGAACCGCAGCTATCTTTCTCTCTGGCTGTGTCTCAGTCGGCACAAGAAGGCGAACGGTATGGCAAGAGAGAGAAGCCTGGGCCGTATGTGTGTGCGGCACGGACACAGCCATGCCGATACTGTGTGTTGAATCTTCAGGGAACGCTCCACTGTCAGTCACTCAACTTCATCCCTAGCTTTAATCGATGCTCTGGTCTGTCTTTCCAGCAGGAGGGATTAAAAACGCCAGCCAGATGGTCAGCCCCTGTCCACCCCTCTGGATCACACTGACAGACCGACAGGATGTGAACTCACATGCACAGACCTACACACACAGCATATGCACTAGAGCGCACAGATCGCAGAATCATGGTTGACACTCATACACAAATAATAATAATAATACAGTTTTTATCGCTTGATCATGTATAGCTTAAAAGTAGAGAAGTAAAGTTTCTTTTGCATACCAATTCTGTCTCAAATTCCTAAGTCCTTTACGAACCCAATGAAACAGCTACCTTTGATCAATAAAATACGGCTGTAGGCGGCATTTTGATCACAGTTTGATAGACAAACTGTTTCTGAAAATCTGCGTTATAAACAGGTAAGCTATTAAAGTGATCTCATTTTCTTTTCAAAACAAAATAAGGTCCACCTACACTTACCAGTAGAGTTGAAGACCCCAGGCGAGGGAGGGGTAAACGTCTCAGCCAGCAGCGTGTTGTAAGGTGAACTTCCTGTACGGGTTTGCAGCACAGGGTTGGTCAGAAGATGGTTCCCCATTGTACCTAAATTTTTTTTTTAAAAATTCACATTACGTCATAATGTTTAGTGACTCTGACTTTTAAAAGCCTTCACAGTAAAGGCCATGCTAAAGATGTGTTATGAAAATACATACAACTATAAAGTGTTGTTAGACTAACACAATATGGTCATGCAGAATCATACATTATTATGCTAGTGATGGGGTAGAATTAAGAGATCTTAAATATGGTCATGCAAAATCATACAGCCTATATGCTGGTAGCATTCGTGGAAATATGCAACTAGTTATAGTTGCAAATAATAACAAAATAAAGGGCTGCCATATTATTATCACATTCGAAATTGTACATTTTTATAGGATCTGCTTATGCCCCAGTGGACCCTATGTTTACCTGTTTTCCAAAAAATTGGAATATTAGTTTTTAACTTTAAGTTCTGAAAGGTGGCATTACTTCTAGTCACTTGTAAAGTAAGATTAATTGGCTGGTATACAGTGAAATAAAAGCTGTTTCGCATCAAGTCTGTAATTCTACTGTGCATCTGGCAACACCTTAATATAGGGACCAATTCATTTTTTTTAAATTGGAAATTTGCTTATTAGCTTGTCTATTATTATATTATAACATATCGGCTGTTTATTAGTACTTATAAAGAAGATTTGAACTTGACCTTATAATAAAGTGTGACCTTGTATTTTACAGTGACTGAAAGGTAAATGACCATGAGCATCCCGGATCAGGAATAATACATCATATGAACATGGATTGGCTATTTGTAGTTCACAATAAAGTGTGCTTATTGTGTTCGATACTTCACAAAAAAAAAAAATATATATATATATATAAATCCCTAATGTCATTGTGCGAAGTCGTAATGGCTTATTTGATGAAGTGTTTATTTGCAGCGAAGCCGAAATGTATTTGAAGAGTAGTCGTGGAGCGTAATTCCATGACTCACTGTCAGATGGAGTCATTGGGAGGGAAATGGTAATATTTGCTATTATGTAGTTCCACAGAGCAGCCACTGAAACGTGGGTTCATTTCCCAGTGAAATGTGAACGCTTGCAGTAGACAAATGTGACTCAGAGAAATGGAACATTCAGTATGGCCCATAATGCAGGCGCAGAGCTGCAGCCTGGGGCTTTCAGACAGAAATGCCATGAAATTAAAAAGAGGCCAGTATGACATCGAGTGGACTGAGGCAAAGTGCAACCTTGCGCTCTCGCGCTATCATCTATCAGAGAGGACCGCCTCAAGAATTAATTTTAGACGGGCGCTCGCTCACGCTCGCCACACATACTACACACATTTTTTTTTACCTCCTGCAGGAATGTTCCAAGTTTAAGAAAAGTAAAGCTGGGCCACCAGCATTTGTGGCATAAAATTGATTATCACCGAAAATAATTCCAGCTCATTCCTCATTACAGTCAGACACAATGTAGTAAGCAGACTGTTAAACACACCAACAACAATTAAGCATGAGACTAGTGTGACCTGTTCCATCTGTCAACTTTCATGAACATGTAATGCCGGTAAAGCCCCACAGTGCCGTTTAAGCTATGTAAAAGATGAACTAAACACCATTTGACGTGAGAAAACCTGTTAGGTTTGTGTAATATGCAATACGGATACCAGATCTGCTTTACATGGTGCGAACTCCGCCCATAGAAATTAGTAGCACACAACCAAATGTTCTTCCGTCTGGAAAAGTAGTCCCGTCTGAATAAGAACTACACTAAACGAACAACGCGAGTGCTTTATAGGAATGGCTCACCCAAAACAAAATAACCAAGAAGTAAATGAGTTTGGAAAGAGATTTGGAGAAATTTAACATTTATATCACTTGCTCACCAATGAACCCCCTGCAGTGAAGGGGTGCCGTCAGAATGAGAGTTCAAACAGCAAAAAACAGTAAAACATCACGTGTTGAAAGCAATCAATCTCCAGTTCATATATTATTGTCAGTTGAAGTGAAATGTTGCATGATTGTGAACAATTTATATAATATTATTAATAAAAAATATGAAAATTAATAAATAAAACTAATAACAAGTACAGTTCACAATTCACAGTTTTACCTACCATTTCTTGGTAAATAATTGTGAAATTTACAAGCAATTTCAGAGAAAAACGATCCTTTTCGGTTTTTTTTTTTAAATGGTCTAATCTTTAAACTATCACTTCAAAACATGATTCCATAAATTAGAATAAAGTTTCTTCCAGTAAAAAAAAAAAAAAGTCAAAAAAGTTACTCCTATTGTCCTCTCACATCACAAATTACATATTTGTTTTGAATCGCTTTTGCTGGTAAATGTTCTGTGCATAATTCTTTCCTGATTCAGATCTTTTTCACTGGAGAGGGTAAAAATGTTTAATGATGACTTTATTTATTACAAACATGCAGATTTTAACTTCAAATAATGCTACTTGTGGGTTGTTGTTACAGTATGTTTTTATCAGTCTTTCTGATTAACTGCAGAGGATTCATTGGTGAGCAAGTGTTGATGAGAAAATCTGATGATGAGAAAAAACACTCTACATTAGAGATGGCCGTAGGGGGAGGGAGTAAATTTTCATTAATGTGGAACATATTACATCTTCCGATATTTTTCTGTTAAACCCTTCAGATTTATAGTACCAATAGTTTCTAAAAAACAGAGGACAGAGTCAAAATTATGTTCTGTGTGAATCATCATTAAACCACAAATGTTATCGATAGTGCTTGAATCTATGAACATTCTTTTAATTCCTGTAAATATCTCCCTGGAGTGTCGTGTAAAATGTGAGGGGAATCTAGGCCAGCGGGGAGGAGGTGGAGGTATGACGGCAGCTCTTGGAAGCACAGAAAAGACTTCACACGGCAGTGAAGTGGGAAATAAGAGCGATAGGAGATGAATCTGATAAAGACACACATACACACGCCCTTTCATTACCCTCCATCTCTACTTCTGACTGCCATTCACTCTTGTAACATCCAAAAACTTTTCTCCCGCGGCACAAAACCCTGCCGTTTCCTCTCCCCGGAATCTATTCTTCTTTTTTTGCTGCTATATGGTTTAGATCTGCCTTTCTGTCTCATACTTTCTCTCTCTCTCGCCTTGATTAAAGTCCCCGGAAAGCAACAATCGGCGCACTGCAGTGAGGACGCTACTGTCATTCTCCTCAATTAGAGTAATTACCCCCCGTTCATTCGGCGGCTAATCACTTCATTAAAAACAAAATGGATAGAATTAGCATAAAGAGTGGTGGTTGATTTAGCTGCGGCTTCTCTGTCGTCGCCCCCCTCTCCTCCCACAAACATTGATCTCTGGGATGATCAGAACGGTGGTGACGCCACACTCCGGATCCGGTGATGGAAACAACCTGCCTCTCGCATTCTCTCTATTAACAATCACTATCACAAGTGCCCCTATTATGGATTTTTTCCATTTACTATTCATGCCGTGTGTAACGCAGCTCTAAGTGAATGAAAACATCCTGCAAAGTTTCAAATCTGAAAATGCACCAAGTATACAGTAATTGTATCTCAAAAGAAAGAGGTGAATCTGAATTATTGAAACCAAGAATTAAATCATGTTGACATCAAAATGAAACACTGACATATTGCCTGTCCACTTGTTGCGCACGCAGACCTAAGAAAACTTGATTATCGCATTGGTCTGAATAAAAATGCAAATTCATTCTTTACCACTAGGTGCTGCATTTGACCCAAACCAGTTCATGACGTAGAACCTCTTAGGGTTCCGCCGGTGGCTACATGACCTCCAGAGATGTCAGTTCCAGCTGCAGATGGTCTGGAGGTTCCGCCGATGGCTGCACGACCCCCAGAGATGTCGGTTTCCACGGTAGAGTCTCTGGAGGTTCCGCCAGCGGCTGTGCAACCCCTCAGACTGACTGTGTCTGCCTGGAACACTGACCAGGGATCCTCAACCTTCCTAGTCTTGGTTAGTGAAACCATCCATGAACTCTCATCCTGCCCTGTTCACCCTGTTCAGTCAACAGAAGCCCTGGAACCCCCCATCTGGCCCAGCTATGGCCTTAGGGACCGCCCATAAACTCTTGCATGACTCTGTTACGGCTGTGACAGCTTCCAAAGTACTCTTGTCATGCTTAGTCCCCTGCCTGCTACGGTTAAGGACGTCCCCTCTGAGTTCTTATAACTTATAGTTACAGCCTACGGCTGAGGAGCCCTCGTTTCGCCCTGTTACGACCATGAGGGCCGCCATGGAACCTGGATATCATGACATATGCTCCTCGGTGTTTCCACCAGAGGACACTCCAGACAGAGCTGTGCCCCGCTCACGGACTGCATAGCCCTACATGCCCACACCTCATCACCACACTCACATTCTGATTACACAATACACATACAAGCCACAACCAAGCGCTAACTCTCAGCGAAGTCTTGATTTGCCACGGCTATCACTTCTGAGCAGTTTCCTGTGTTTATTTGATTAGTTACTGACCTTGTTTTGTTTACTCCCCTCATTGATTGTTTGCTGCCTGCCCCGATTTCTGACTGCGTACCTCGACCTCGATTCTGCCTCTTCCCTGTTGCTCTGTTTGCCGGTGTCTGACCCCGCCTGTACGACCTCTCTAATAAACAAGCTGCAAATGGATCCGCACGCCTCCGTATTGTTCCTCACAGTTGAAATAAATTGAATTTAGAAATGTTGCCTTTACAATTAACTAGGGCTTTACAACACAAGATAAACAAGTGGTATGACTCAACTTGCTTGTTTTGAAGGAAAATGCACATACAGATTACTAATAATGCTGAAATCTGTTTTTTTCAACTGAGATACAGAATACAGTACAACTAAAAATTAATGATGTTTCCAAATTAACACTAATTTGTATAAAATTACATAACAGTAACATCTTTACATTAATTACATTAAATTAACTATAAAATAAAATTAAAAAGTGACAGTGCATTGTTCTTGATCTAAACTGACCCGATTAACATGAAAAGTAACACATTTTACCATAAAATCGTGTAATTGATTTGTTTTGTATTTTACAATCACCATATGAAACAATAAAATGCACAAAAACACATCATTTACATAAGTTTTTGCCCAAACCTCAAATGCCTATTAAATGAATACAACTAGAGGAATTAGTTAGCTTTAAGATTAGTTTTTTAATTTAATTATTTGTCTTGGATCTCAAAGCTTAACCTTTTCAATCTAGCACCTGCATGCAAGCCTTCTGTTGCCTGGCAAAATGTAATATTTCTTAAACAAAATGTGAAAAGGGTCAGATATATTTTTTCCTGACAGGCTCTGCTTTTTTTCATATACACATATTGAAAACTTTGCTCAAGTTGAAATTACATAAATCAAAGCACACCGTTTTCGGAGAAGAACGCTCGAAAATTCGACAGAAAGATGCTTGTCTATAGCCTGCTGCAGTACAAGCTGCGCGCGACAAATGCTGCCAGTATAAAAAGCACAATCAGCGCACTGCTCCTGCTATGCATATGCGCTGCTTATGCGTGCAGTGTAACCGGCGTGTTTAACGCGCCGCTTAATTCATGCGAATTGCGCTGCAGGATGTCTAATTGCGTCTTTGCATTGACTTAACATGTAAATCACTTGCGTTTAACGCTTCATTCGTGTCTGGTGTGAACGCAAGAATGAATGTCTTGTTACATCCACGAATGCATTTGTTTATTTAATATAATTGCAGCATTTGCTGTAATGTAATCGCATAGGCTGACAGCGGGATTGCGGTATAATTAATCATGCAGCACTACATATAACTGAAATAAAACTAAAGTACAAAATTTATTAAAACTGAATAAAAATGAATTAAAGATAAATATAAACTAATTAAAAATGTTAATAAAATTACTAATGTATGACAAAATTACTAAGACCTAAATTAAAATGAAAGTAAAAAATATGGAAAAAATAAACAAAAAACCTTTTCGAAGTATTAATTAATTATATAATAGTACATACATGATACTACTACACTAATACACTGGTCTACTGTATAAAAAGATTTTCATGTAATGAGGAATTAGAAATTTTAATTAAACTAATTGAAATATGTGAAAATAAACTAAAAACCTTGAATTAGGAAAGAGCAGTAAATAGCATTTCAAAAGTTCATTTTAAAAGTAATAGTAATTAAAAATTAAATCTGCTGTAGAAAAACATTACTAATATTATAAGAGAACCTATAGACTGTATACATACTAGGGATGGGAAGATTCCCCGATTCGCTCGGTGCATCGTCTTAAAAAGTTAACGATGCGATGCATCGGTTTAAA
>JAUCNO010001440.1:702543-713817 GCA_032353835.1 Enteromius viviparus
TCATGTATCGTATCGTTGGCTATGCATCGAGATGCGTATCGCATCGGCCTCGGTGATGGAGATGCACATCCCTAATACATACTATGACAGTTCACTCACATTAATATTGCAAAATGCAATATGGTGGAATTAGTCTTGCTTTATAAATAAAAGTGTCAACTGAAGCTTAATTTCCCATAGAGACAGTGATTGTCCTTGACATTTCACAT
Source organism: Enteromius viviparus (assembly GCA_032353835.1). Taxonomy (NCBI): domain Eukaryota; kingdom Metazoa; phylum Chordata; class Actinopteri; order Cypriniformes; family Cyprinidae; genus Enteromius; species Enteromius viviparus. Next base: position 702,753 of record JAUCNO010001440.1, read on the forward strand.
GTGCACTGGCTGAATCATTTTGTACTTTTTTAAGCTATTTGGATACAAGAAACTACATTTACAGGACAATTCATATAAACTTTTACTGCTACTGCTAAAATGTTTGGTAACACTTTAGAAGAAGTAACACTTGTTAATTAATAGTTAATGCGGTAGTTGTTAAGTATAGGTATTGAATAGTGATGTAGAATAAAGTCATTTAGAATAATATCTATCACTAACAAATGGCTAATATTCTAGTAATATGCATACTAATAAGCAGGTAATAGGTGTAACCATAAAATAAAGTGTTACCAAAAGTTTCAATGTGAATTGAGCCAGAAGTTGTTGAGAATTCTGCATTTCAAGACGATAGCACATGTTAGTATTGCATGCCTGAAATAGCTGATAAAATGGCCCCTGAGTGAACCGATTTCTTGAAAGGGACTTCAGTGGAAAAAATGGCCATTTTAAGCACAGACACATACAGTAGCTAAAGATGGTTGCATGCTGGGAAATTTGAAGGCAGAAGAAAGGTCTCACCACGATTAAGAGTGGGTGTGCTGTTGATGTCTCCAGCCATGAAGGACGACTCTGTCTGCTTTCGCACCGTGTCGTTCCACATACGACGTATTCGACTCTGAAACAGGTGAGCAGGATGAATTGGTATATGGAATATAACAAAAGTCTATAAATAGCTACGCTGCCAGTGTGCATGTGTGTCACCTGTCTGTGTACCGCTGCATGACGTGCCTGGCTGCCGCTGTAGTAGCGGTTGTTGGCACGAAGGGCAGAATTCTTCAGCGATCCATGGGAGCTTGTAGTGGAGGTGCGACTGCAGCAGTAAGAATGACGCAGGCACTTGCTGTACTCCTTATGCACCTAAAACACAAAAAAAACACTTGCACTTAAGTGCGCTACACACATTCAGTTACTGTAGTGTAATGAAACCATCTAGACAAACCACAATATGTTTTCAAACATTTAATTGCATACTGCAATTAAATAAATATAATTTTTTAATATATTTTTTATATAATATTAAAAGCAACAAGATGAACATTAAAGTACTCTTTGATCTTTTTAAGTAGGACTTAAGCACATCTTTATATGTAATTTCAAAATAACTAATATTGTCTTTGAAATATGGTTAAAGTGTACTGTTTTATGTATTGACAAGCAAATTACATTTTAATGTAATTTCTATTATACCTTTGTGATTATACATTTATAATGATATTGCAGTTTAAGTACATTTAAAATGTATTTATTTCAAATGTCATTTAAGTTACAATCAATTACAATATGCATGCCTAGTATGTAGTGTACATGCAAACATTTAATTTGAAATTATTGAAAAGTGCAGTTTTTAACTTGTACTATGCTTAGAAACATAGCCATGAAAGTGTATCAAAGTACACTTATGTGGCCTTGTACAGTACTTCATTATATTATCTGCAAGTACAGTTTTATTAAACAGTTTAAAGTACATTACAGTAGCACATTTAATGAAATTAAGAACACTTCTTTTTCACACAGAGTGTTATTTCTATACTTAAGTCACTAACTTGAGTTATTTTACAGTAACATATTACACACTTCGAAATTATTATTGTTAATAGCTCAGATAGCTTGACGCAGGAAGTAGCTTGGAAAGTGCTTCTTCAACACAGGGCTCATCCAATGGCGTGTGTTTGTTTAACCGAACATTGACAGGTGGATTGCTTGAAAACCTGCTTGAAAACAATTAGTATTTTTCTTTTATTGCCAATAATCGTGCAGAAATTACATCCATCACCTTCAAATAAAGCTAATTATAAAAACAGTAACATCACAGATGAATCCTAACCCAAAGGTATTCCTGCAAAATTGGATGACACCGCCATTTTTGTCTTTTTCCATATTTAGATAACTTGTGAGGAAATTTAGTCCCCAAAGTATTATATGGGTATGAAACATTAATGGTGCTGACCTTTTTCTGCAGAGCACAGTGGAAGATGAAGATGAACATGCCCTGGAAGGCATTAAAGGTAGTGAAAAGATACGCCATGATGACGGTGTTCTCATTGATAAAGAGGAGGCCAAAGGCCCAAGTCAGACCCAAGAGGAAGAGCAGTGCGATAGCCCCCAGAGCCCAAGACCTGAGGGAGAACACGCGTGCATTCACAATACATACAGATGCAACAAAAACATCATAGATAATGCCAATATAATGTGTATTTATGCGGTGGAAGTCTCTCACTTGATGTTGTCCAAGCGGCTGGAGTCGGGTTTGAGGGCGGATGAGTTACGGACCATCTTGTGAAGCGTTATCATGAGGAACACCAGGTTCAACTAAAAGTCAAAAAGTAAAAATGAATCTTAAAGGCCAAAACTTCTAAGTCATTGTGATAAATTAAAGCCTATTGGCTATATAAAAAGTGCAAGGCCTTTAGAAAATGTCTACACTGACAATTCAAACCATGGCTTTCTTTCTCACAACGAGCCTCATTCATAAAACACAAGCTGAACTTCAGTGCAAATTGTTCGTGAAATCGAACTTAAATTGCTGCAATTAAACGCAATCATTTACATGAGAATGGTGATACGCAGAAATTCACTCATTTAGTGTTAGATGAGAGATCAGGTGCTAATGCAAGTAAAAAAAGAACTTTAGAAAGGTTAAAAAAAAATGTTTTCTCACAAACTAATAAAAACAAAAGCACATTAGTAAAATATATTGTAATTATGAAAATGTCAGCAAGTTCCCATATCTAAATCTAATCTAAGCTCCACACTCATATAAAGCATATTACAGCCAAAACATAGTCGTCAGCAGCAACAGATCCATAGGTGAACAAAAGTGCTTTGTTTGATATGACTAGCGCAGCACTTTTTTAGAGAGAGAGAGAGAAAAAAGGAACAAACTCTGTGAGCAAAGCAGAGAGAGGGCTGAATGTTTGAAGAGAACAATACCATGATAATGAAGGACACGGGGCCGATAAAACTCCAGATGAAGTAGTTATCCACCCTCAACCAGCACCTACACACAAAAACACACACACGATAACTTCATCAGTAACATTTCACTGTTCGAAGACCAATCGCTTCATTACAAGCAAAAGCAGATATGCATTTTATGAAGTAGCACATTATTGATCATCGGACGCTTTGGAATAATTGCACGACATCTTAAAAGTATCCTTGCTATCAATATGACAATACATTTTTTGGCATGAAAACAAGCTTATAAAAAAGCATTATATGTAGTTGAAGGTTAAGCTCAGTTTTTAATCATTAGCGCACTGAGTCAGCGTCTCATTTTCTGCACTGTAGTCAACATTCAAAAGTCTGCAGCTGTGCTATTTTTCCACTGTCGCACACACATAAACACAGACCAACACACACTCGCGTGCACACAAACACACAAAATGACACACTCTCATACATGCAGTAATCAGCTCAGTTAAAGGTGCCGTAAGCGATTTTGTTAACTTCCGCCAGACAATAAATTAGACCACACCTTATGACCAAAACCCCGCCCTCTTAAAGTACCAGCAGCCGTATCCAATGTTATCAAAAATGTCAAATTAGGGCTCCCGCTCTTTTGAACATATAACTTTTTAACCACAACTGTTTTTGTAGTATATTTAATGATAAAAAGTGCCATTAGGATTATCTGTAGCATTTTAAAAGCTGAATGAATTAATATTTCAGAGTTAAATTTAAAAATACTGACATTTACATAACTTTTTAAAACTTTATTTATTAGATTATAAACTCCCTAATATTTCCAGGCTTCCATGACCTTCAATACGCTCTACAAAATATAATTTTTCCGTAGTAATGTTAAAAATAGTGCAAGATGCAGCTTTGAGAAGTGAATTATCAGGGCAGGATCTGTCAGATTTATGCATGCTATTCAAAAAAAAAAGGTGCTTGCAACATCTTTAACTGGCTTCATTTATAATTCACATGATGACCTTGGTTAGGCTAGGATCACATGTCATTGGCCAATCATCCAACTGAACGCCAAACTACATAATACCAGTGTATGTTTCCGAGTGAAAGATGATACTGCACTATATGGAATTTAAACTCCCAGAGAGCCATTTTGCTGGAATCCATTTAAATGAAACAAACGGTTTGAAGAGGGGGTCGCGCCCCTGCTCAATGGCCCTTGTATGGCTGAATGCGAACAGACTGCATCATACATACGCTTTTTTTGTCCCGTAGCTGCGATAGTCAATGGCTGCCGAGATGCCCACCACCAGGGCGGGAAAGCAGTAGCCGCACAGGTAGTAGTATTTCTTTCGGGAGTATTCGCTCTCAAAGACCTCAACCAGCATCAGATACAGCTGGATTCCCTCCAGACACATCCAGGAGAACGCAGCCAGGAAGAAGAAATGCAGCAGACCCGCAAAAATGGGGCATGCAATCTGTGTTTGGAGAAAAAAATAGGAAAGAAAGGGTTAGGGAGAAAAATATCAGACCAAGTATAGTGCATAGAAACTACAGTAGGAACATAATAGGAATAGTCCATGCAAAAATGATCTTTGTGTTTTTTTTTCAAACCTATGTATGACTGACTTTATATTGAGGAACATACTGTATTTGGAAGAATGTGAGTAGCTAAATAGCACTGATGACACGACTTCTAATTTTTGCGAAAGAATAGAATGGAAATCAATAGGTACTGAAATTTGCACTTTATTTGGGTCCAGAAGCACCTACTTCTGACTGAGCTGAATTATATGTTGTTTTTAGGTGACTCTGTCCTCCACCACTCCCAAATATAATAAATGTATCTATTTTCAGATGATAATCACATTTAAAAGTGATTTATTTTGCTGGGCTGCAGTGTGAAGAAAAAGAAAATGTAGCCGGCACATAAAAGGACTCCCTGCAGACGCATCTGCCAATCGACTGGATGAACGAATGCGCAGGCGGAAAACAGCGATCCTACTATTGCAAGTGCACTCACCTAAAAACATCCACCTTTCAGCAAATCACTTACTGCGAACGTCACAGAACGTTATTAATATTCATGACTCAAGTCGTGCTTGGCACAGTTTGTGCGCTGAGCCTGACAGGAAGTAAATTTCTTAAGAGAGAAGTGAACAACAGAAGAGAAGCAGTCTTTGACAATAACATTTATATATATATTTTAAATACGTAGTTGTTGAAAGCAAGTTTTCGGCTTAATAATGCACTGAGTGACTGGTGTTTCTGGAAAGTTTGGTTTTCAAGCTTTCAAATCATGCCTTGTATAAACGCATCCACAGCAACTTGGCAACCATACTTGCAAAGAGAGGTTGATGAGATTTATAATGCAACCCCCGCACTTTATGTATCATTTCTACGCCCCTGCAAAGCGGAAGATACAGATCTGCTCATGGATTTATCATTTACTAGTTAAGTGCCTCATAAAAAACTATATCTTTTGAAAAAGAAAAGAAAAGAAAAAAGCTCTGAAACATTATTCAGCTACATCTTCTTCTTCTCAAGAGCTCATTGCAGCGGCCTTGGCATCTTGTAAAATTATGCCGCTTGAACCCTACAAGAGATGCGTTAAATCAGCCAATCAGATGACACCACCGCTTTCAATAGGAAACTGTCTGTTTTCAGTAGACTGATGTGAGGCATCACAATTTGAAACTAATAAGTCACAATATCCTAATCATTTTAAAATGTGTCCAGGCTGTATTATATATTGATTACGCATTCAATCAGCTGCTCTTGAATCGGAAAAACATAGCTGAGCCGTTAATTTAAGGAATAATTTTCGATCTGAACTCAGCAAGTTTAAATCGTTCAGTGTTTAATGTTTAATTGGTTGTTGGTTCTCCTTCTTTTTTGCCAAAAATCTTTAGGATAGTGAGTAAAGATCCTGTTCCATGAAGCTATTTAGTCAATTTCTTACTGAGAATATATTAAAACCTAATTTTTGATTAGTAAAATGCATTGATAAGATCTTCACTTGGACAACTTTAAAGGTGATTTTCTTCACATTTAGATTTTTGTGTACCCTCAGATTCTAGATTTTCATATAGTTACATCTCTGTCAAATATTGCCCAATCTATCCAAATCATACATCAATGGGAAGCTTATTTATTCAGCCTTCAGATCATGTATAAATCTTAATTTCAGAAAATTAACACTTAAGACAAGTTTTGTTGTCCAGGGTCACATATGTGCTTTCAGTGGTTTGAAATTGGCCAACATAAAATTCCTCTTATCCTAGTCCAATATCTGTAGTCTTATTGATGGTTTGACATATTCGCAGACAAGCGATGAATGACCATTACTGTCAAACTTTACTTTCAATGAGATTCTGTGAACGTCAGAGGTTTTGAGGCACAGTCCTGAAGTGTGGATTCTTTTATGACACCAACAGGAGCACTGCAAATAAATCTTCTTGTTTTTACCATAATACGATCTGATATTAACAGAGATCTCAAGGTACGACACGGCCTATTGCTGGGATGTTCGGAAAGTCTGCCAATCAGCGATTGCAGCTTTTAAAACAATAACCTTAAAACTCATCTAATTAATGTTGCTTGCTTCAAAGTGAAAATTACACCCCAATGAATCAACAGATAGAGGAGCAGCTGGTTAAATGCGCAATAAATGCATAATCAACATATAATACAGCAGAGTTGCATAATGTTGCCTGAAGGCAATTTTTTAGAAAGTCAGAGTGAAAGTGTTTTCACTAACTCGCAAAAATCTTCCATCAATAACAGGGTGATGTTTGTGTATTGTTTTATATACGTTACTATTCACTTAGTTAAAAAGTGTAAACTCTCTTATGCTCACGAAGGCTGCATTTATTTGATCAAAAATGCAATAAACCGGTAAACTTTAATTACAAATGAAACTGTTTTCTACTTTGAATATATATTAAAATGTAATTTATTCCTGTGATGCTTCAGGATCCTTCCTCCAGTGCTTTCAGAAACCATTCTAGTATGCTGATTTACTGCACAAGAAACATTTCTTATTATTAGCCAGCTGTGCTGCTTTTTCAGTCTTTAAGTGATAGTCACTTTTGATTATTTTAATGCATCCTTAAAGAATGAAAGTATTATTTTATACAAGAGATCCAAAACACAGGGACTGAAACCCCAATAAAGTACGTCAGATTGTGATAGTCCGCTGCATCCTCCACAACTGAGCATTTAGAACAAGCACCCATCTGAGCCGTGGCATGCAAATGAATGCAAATTACCTGCACTTAAAGCAGTTTGCATTTAATTCCTTCAGTTAATCGGATGCTAAAACAATGCAGACGGCATGTTCTATCAGCGGGTGCACATAAACACTACAATCAGCGGGTGAAATTCATCCCCAGTGCTTGTTCCCCTTAACATAGATCACAAATCCGCTCACGTGGTACTGCGTCTTGTCGATGCCAATGAGGAAGAGGAGCTCGGCGATGAAGAGGTTGATGCAGAGGTTCTTGTGGATGGTGTTGCGGTCGGTCTGCAGGCCTCGCAGGAAGCAGAAGGTGGAGATACAGATGGCGAGACACACCAGCGAAATGACAATACCCACCCATGTGATCACAAAGAGGATCAACTCGTGCATCCTGCCTGGGTACTGTGAGAGACCGAGAGATGGATAAGGGAAATGGTATAAACGGATAGGCTGCCCGAGGGAGAGTGACTTATGAAAATCCAGTAAATGTCAAGCTGAAATTGCTGTGTGTTTGTTTGTGTGTTTTGCTCTTATGTGTATAGATATGTGTTTGTCTCGCAGGCCGCGTAAAGTTGTTTATGTGCATGAGAGCTATATTCAGATTTGTTCGCGGCAGCTGATGAATGCAAAGAAGGGATACGTCTTACATCGGGTTCGTGCTGTACCATGAGCACGGCGAAGTTGGTTAGATGGCTACAAGAACAAGTTGTGTGCGTGCTGTTGGTTTCCATCAGCCTGCAGCCCTGAGATGACCACTGGCCCGTCATCGAACGCTCGGAGTAGTTCCAGAACGAACAGTTCGGGCTGAAATGATTCTCCAGCTGCGAAGAGGAACCAACAAAGAGAGAACGGAAAAGGTTGGCCTTTACAATATAATGTTTTGTGTTTAGGAGTCGCGTGAGAAGCCTTCATGCTTTCATCTACACATTGATTTTCACTGTGTTGTCTGAAACGGCAGTTTCTGCACTGCAAAGGCAGCACAATTAGAGTGAATTATAAACAATAAATCTCTCATTGATTCTTGAGTACTGAGACGTGTTACAGAACCGACAAAAGGAATTACGTTGGGCTTCGTCTGTTCAACATGTTGAGAAGAATTCCAGTTAAAGGCGGCACGAGCAATTTCCTGCTGCTTCCATTTGCTTACAAATGTGTGCTGTTCTGTCACAGCAAATATTCATTATAAATAGTGAATGTGTAGCAGTCGTGCTGATGAATGTACTGACGCTACAGGATGATGGCCTCAAACTGATCTTCTGCTTGCGGTGTTGACAAAACAACAGTAATTTGCAAAACACATGTATTAAGCGAAGAGCCTTTTTGCGGTGTTGCTAGCAACTTACATTTTTCCTCATCTGTGCTTTTTTTATTTTAATTATTTATATTTTTGAAGTTGTCAGCCACTGCCTGAATTGTTTAGCATTTTCACAAACGTTTTTATGGCCCCCTGAATATTTTGTGCATCTGAACAGACAGAGCCTTTGCAACAAGGACAGCAACAGAACAAAACGTTTCATTCAAACTTCATTTTATTAACACTTGAAGCATCATAAAAATATGTTTTTGTAAAAGACTATGTCTAGGTCAGATTCAGAACGATGAATTAAAATTTTAAATGTTTTTTTTAAAAAAAGTGTATATATATAGAATTGTATTTTTTTTACATTATTACATAAAATTAACTTTTAATTAAATGTATTTTATTCCTGTGATGCAAAGCTATATTTACAGCATCATTACTCCAGTGTTCAGTGTCACATGATCCTTCAGAAATCAATATACAGTGTTCTTATATATTCTTTCTATGATTATCTGATTTAATTCTTGTCTGCCCAAGAAACTTTTCATATATGTTAAAAACAGTTGTTTTCGATTCTTGGATTTGCATAAAGTTCTAAAGAACAACATTTGTTTGAATTGTAAGACAATGTAAATGTTTTAACACTATTAAACAGAAGTGAGGGATAATGAAATAGTCAGCAAAAATGATCATTTGCACACAAATGTGTTTATATTTGACGAATGTAACCCTATGTGTGAAAGTAACTTATGTTTTCTTGCTCGTTTACTAAACGTAGTGTACTGATATCCTGCTTCCGTGTTCCTGTGTGAGTTTTATGTACCTGTAAATGTCTAAGTGTGAATACCACAGGCTCGGTGAGAAACACTCGACTGGACTCTTTATTGATGGACGCTGCGATGACGTGTGAATTCACTGCCAGGCCCCGCCCATCAGGCCCCGCCTCCATTTCCATCTTCACGGTGGCGTTTTCAGTGGACAGGAACGAACCCAGATTCTTATAAAGCACAAAGACCACTTTTACCTGACCTGTGCCGAGAAACACAGCACAAAAAAAGAGGAAGAGTGTTACTGAGTGGCGGAAGGATATGAATAACAACTAAGAGGAAAAAGGCAGCGGTAGAGTGACTTGAGTGAAGGTTAAAATGATTTAGGCTGGGAGGGGGTGAGTGAGTGACTGAGGGATCGGGGGATGAAGGAATTTTAATATGGAGGGCAACGGAACATTCATCCCTTCAGCACTCACTCACTCCCTCCGTTTCTTCCGTATGAATATTTCATGTGCGTTTGTTTCAATCATACTAATCTCACTTCCCCCTCCCAACCTGTCCCCGATGAGAAGCAGCGAACGGTAACGCTTTCAAAAAAAAAGAGAGGCTAAATGCGGGAGTGGCGGAGAAAGCGAGGAGTAGGAGAGCTGATGGCGGGATAAGATGGCTAAGAGATGGAGGGGACAGGAAGGAGAGAAGCGGGAGAAAAGAAAAGAGTGTCGAGATTGCTCTGTCAGCCTGAAAATGATAGTAATCTAGTCGCCTCTCGGGCTGTTCGATTAAGAGCGCCGTTAAGAAACCATCAGGGAAGAAATGGTCTCAGCGCTTTTGTTAATCTGATTAGGTTTATTATTATCAACTAATAACCGGGTAGAGCAAAGTGGAAATTTCGCTAAGCTTCGGTGAAACTGCACGGGGGCGAGTCGCCGATCAAGACAGAAGGGACAGGAAGAGAGGCTGACCGTTGCGGCTGTACTGTTTGAAGGTGGAGGCCGAGAGCTGGATGCTGCTGTCGCTGGGACCGTTCTGAGGGAACGACAGATCCTGAGACTCTGTCTCTGTGTTCAACACGCGCACCTCTAGATCTGAAGACACACAGAAACACACACCGTGAGAGTTTGAACTGTACACAGTAACAAAGCCCTGAAAGGTTATAATGAAAGCTATTCATTTTGAAGTAGCAGTCCAAAGCTATTCAACTGGGCACTATGACTTTAATTCATTTCGTATTCTGTACTTTATAAACTACTGTTAAAAAGTCTGTAAGACTTCTTTTTATATATATATATATATATATATATATATATATATAAAGAATAATTTTTACTCAAAAAGTGACAGTTAAGCCATTTTTTATGTTACTTAAAAGATTTCTGGTAACACTTTACAATAAGATGTCATTTGTTAACATTAGTTAATATTAGGGCCGGGACTTTAATGGGTTAATTTAGATTAATTAATTACAGAAAAATAATGCGTTAAATTTTTTTAACGCATTTTAATCGCACCGCGGAACGTTTCTCACTGGATGAGTTTCGTCGGACGGATTATACTGGAACACCAACTAGCGTTTCTAATGTTCTGAATGTACTTGAAAGTAGGGATGTATTGATCCAGATCGGCCGATATGTTCGCTCGTTTTGTCAGTAAACCCGGTCCTGTAATCAGCGGTAAATGCCATCAGGTGCGTGATGTCACATTAAGAGGTATATACTACACACAGCCGTTGCTCACTGACGAGATGCGCAAATCCACGCTAATAATGAACATGTTCTGCGCAGCTCGTCAGTGAACAACAGCTGTGTGTAGTATATACCGCTTAATGTGAAATAACGC
>JAUCNO010001440.1:713917-725219 GCA_032353835.1 Enteromius viviparus
TTGGACCAAAAGGACGAGAACATCTACATCTACTCGGTGCATCTTCTCCACAAAAGATCACCAATCCAACGCATCCCTGAACAATTCTGTTCAGGTCTGGCTATTTTTGATTAGGAACAGTTTAAAAATGTGGACTGCTGGTGTGCCACCAGGAACTGGGGATGTAAAACACTTGTTTAGATAGCCAGTCAAGCTAGTTTTGCTTAATAAGTTTGACCGTCAGATGGAAGACCCGCTGTAGCCCTGATATGCCATATTGGTCAATATTATAAACAGCCTAAGACCTTTTGGAGGTCAAGCTAGCATGGTAAATAGTTTCAGGTTACAACGAACATATTGACCACCTTATTGCTTGTTTTACTAACCCAACCATTTTGGTGAGATTTACCAGTTAAGATCATAATGGTCATCTACTGTAGCGCCAAGCACAAAGTTCTGCTGTTAAACAGCATGACTATGCTTATCTTAACTCTAGCACTAACCAGCATAAACCAGCTTGCTTTTGGCAGCAAAGTAGTCAAAATTCCACTGTATTTCTACAAGTTTGCTTATGAGAGATTCAATGTGACAATTTCTCAACAAGTACAGAGACAATCCTCTTACATGCTCATTTAGACTACTTATACCATAAGTCTCAGAATTTATTTTAAAGAGGAATAAACAAATTACCCATCATGCAATGACAAACATCATCTCTGAACTAAAGAATATTAATAGACTCATCTAAGAACAGGGAGGCAGTGTCTTCCTGAGAGGAGCGGCAACACACTGTATTGACCCGTTCTATATGGGTGACCCATAAAACAAAGAATGAACACCCTGAGTTTCAAAAGAAATTGGGACAAACGCAACACACCACCAGACACACACGAGCACACGCTTTCCCCAAACAGTCAAACGTACATTCAGCGAACAGAACAGGCTCGGACGGATAGAGTGTAAGTCCGTGGAGGAAGTAATGTTTGAGCCTTGCAGCCCAGGCTGAAAACTCCACACCATGTCACAGTGTTAAATCTTTCTTTATGCAGTATTAATGCAAGGAGCTGTAATTTAGGTTACACTCAGAAAAGCTCCAGGAAGCCCATCCAAGTGTCTGATCAACTGCATTGAGGGCGATATAAGCCGACCCCAGCTGCTTTGCTGTCAACGCTCAAACGACTGCTGTCCACAAACAGCTCAGCGTGCCCTAATTTAAGATAAAGACTACGGCTCTGTCTCTCAAGGTCCTTGTAGACTAGAGCTCTCTATTTCCTGATGCTATTAGGGATGTAAAGAAGGGCTTATTATAGTGAATATGATAATTGCAGAGACTCGAGATGGGAACGAGTATATGTGTGGGACTTTTCAATCCACAGAAACACACACTCCCACACACACACACACACACACGGTGTGACCTGGGAGAATTCATTAAACCTGACCTGTGCTCTCTTGCAGCTAAGTTCCCTACTGTGTACTGGGCTCTAACTTCTTTTTTTAAAAACAAGAATTTTTATAACACAATCCTACCAAACTATTGGAAAAACGGCCAACACACAGTGTGCAATTATACTTGTCAATCTACACCAGGCTGAGCTCAATAAACCAATCTCATCTCAATATCTTGTGATGTTCACTGCAATAAGTGACAGTTACTCAGGACTCCAACTCCCTACTGTTTTTAAACCCTGAGTAAGAAGTGAATTAGCACCTCCAGCTTTTTGAAACACTAAATAAACCCAATGTGCTTTCCATGTGCTTCCATTCATAGCGCTAATTAGCTTTTTAGCACTCAAATATTTACCTACACACAGAACTTTCATTCAAAAAACACTTGCTTTGCAATCACTATTACTGCTCACTTTAACTAAACTCGGGATATAAACATCTAATATCTTATGTCTCGCTTGTATCTCCCTAGAAAGTAATTATGCGGAATAAATTAGTTAAAACATATGTTCAGGGTTTCAACTTTTCACTTGAACAAAAGAATTTCAAAATCTCACAACAAATTCAAACACTTCTCACCCCAGTTATCCATATTCATTTTTTTGCTTTACTCTAAAACCTTTTAAGAATAGTGGTCTGATTTATGCCCGCTTAATTAAAAACATCTAAAATAAAATTCACTCTGATATCATTCTGAAATATTTCACTCCAAAGCTATATGACTTATATTTTTCTGTGGAAGAAAAATTAGAAATTCTAGAAATCCTTCTACTTTATTAAAAAGCCCCTATTACGCAGCTTTAAGTGGATGAAAACATCCTGCAAAGTTTAAAATCTGAAAGTGCAACATGTATTGTTTCTGAAAAGAAAAAGCCGACTGAATCATTGTCAATTTTAAAATGAATCCCAAGCTGTTTTACGTCAAAGTCAACATGAAATAGTAGCGTACTGCCCGCCCACTTGTTGGTCTGAACGAAAATGCTAATTAATTCTTTGCCACTAGGTGCCACTTTTGTAGCATTAAACGCTCACTAACGACCAATCACTGGAGGGGGTTGGAAAAATAATTAATTGAACAAATAATTTGGGAGCTGTTGGTAAACAAATAAGGTAAAAAAATAAATGCATACTTTAAAAAAATGAGTGTTTTTTTGATCTTGCATGCATGTCAACCTGTGGTTTGGGCCAGTTTACAATAAATTATAATACAATTCTCAAAATAACTTCTTTAATGCTACACAAACAAAACAGTTTTGGTACTATGCCTATCCCAGTGTCAGTTTGGGTAAGCTACCTCTAATCAGTCTCCCGAGCTACAAAAAAGTGCCTTCTCAGAAATAAACCATTCTTCTGTCTGCAATTCCTGATAGATGTCAGCTCCGATATTTCTCAACAACTCTGCTTCATCCAAGTTAATATAAACCAGAGAACTCAATTAAGTCTCCTGTGGCATGAAAAAAAGCGCTAAGTGTTTCTCTGGGAATACAGCAAAGATCAAAAATGAGATATATACGACCAAATTCTAAGCTAATCATTAGACATTAATGTCATATGTCAAAACACATTGTCTCACATGTTCTTTCTGAAATGAAAGAGGCAATGCTGCTGTCACATTACACAGAAATCTCCTCCGCACTCTGTGCAGGATGGGCAGCTTGAATTAAAAAATTATTCTTCGCAAATGTTACAGACAATATTTGAAGCTAAAAAGTATTAGAGTGAACAGCAGCGATTGGCCAAGGCAGAATGTAAAAATGAAGGAGGGAAATGTACTACATCCACTACTGCGTGTAATCAGGTGTGTGTGCGTTTGTGTGAGAGTCAGGGCTCCTCCAGGCCTTCCCGCCGTGGCGTCTAACTGTCTGGCCTCACTGCTGAGAACATGCTGCTTAATTGAATCCTACACCTGTTACTGGCAGGTATAAAGTGCTGCCAACAGGGGGCAGAGCTCTGTGCAGCACTGGGCATCCTCTTCAAGGCTGAATGTGAGCTTATTCACGTCAGCGAGTGTGTCAAACATGTGGATGAGAGTCAGTGTGTTTTTTAAGACAGAGATAGATGTAGACAGAGCGGTCGGTGTAAAATACTGCCGTTTTGTGGATCTGAATGCAAGCAAGAAAGAGAGAAAGACAGTTAAAGGTTGTTGGAAGTGTTGCTGTGTGCTTGGAAGCAGAGGGATGAAAAAGGCGAAGGGTCAACGGTTATTCCTGTGAAATGAGAATTAGGATTGAGTTAATCTGATAAAGACTAGAAGGGCTCCCAGACTGTGTCCTGGACAGCAAGGGGTTAGCAGCAAGACAGAAACATGTGCTGTGTTTATTCCACTGTACACACACACAGACTCAATAAGATTCACATCCTTCAAAAAACACATACTGTATCTACAGTACATTCAGGCACAAATACATAGGTTTACTGTACGAAAAAGCCTACTTATATACTTATCATTTCCAGGACACTCATATGTAGCTCCTCCTATCATTACAAGGCCTTTCTATAGGTGTAGAGCTAAAGATGTTCTATATCCCCTAACCCTAACCCATTTACTTTTTCTAGAAGACATTGTTTATTATGTGTATTGAGCTATCTGAATCATTAGGACACTTGTGATGTCCTCATAATGCAGGGTTACTGACCTGAAATATAAATACATCTACATTACGAAAGGTTTTTGATCCCATAAATACGTCAAGCTATTGTTAAACGGCGTTCAGAGAAGCTTTTAGCACTTTACTACACAGTTGGTAAGTTATTCTGGGTGGCTTCCTGTTGGCTTAGTTGAAGTAATATGAATATTCTGTCATCATTCACGCCCCCTCATGTCGCCCAAACCTGCAGGACTGGCTTTCTTCTGTGGAACATAAATTAGGATATTTTGAAAAATGTCACTGTGCCTTTATGGGCATACGATAAGTCAACAAGGTCTCTTTTTTCCTTTGTGTTCTGCAGGAGAAAGAAAATTGTAAGGCTTTGTAAAAACATATGAGTGGGAGTAAATGGCGACAGTTAGGCTTTTATGGTCCCTAAAAATAACTTATCTAGTCTCTGTGACATTTTTGCATGATTTATAGGAATAGTTCACCAAATCAAAAGAGAAACCCTAATAAAATCAGCCATGGATGCCACTAGCATGTGTGAATCTGTGGGTTTGAAAATACTTTGAGCTGGGTTAGGACTCACTATGCTGTGTTAGCGTGGCTGTCATAGCGACTGTAAACCTGAGGGATGTGTACTGAAAAGGACAACAACGATGTACAGAAACATTTTTCTTTTCTGTGCTCTCTCCAGCTCACGTTCTGTCCCCTGGGCCTGCTCTCCCAGCCATGCTGTCTGTCCAGAACAGTCTATCTGTGTCTGAATTACATCACATTACACCCTCATTGAAATTCGTGACCACCTGCACACGCTTCGGCTCTTTAGCTTTAACAACACACGCGCACGCACACACACAAGTCTCCTATCTCTCTTACTGCCCAGCCGAGTGGCTGCCCAGGTCATGTGACAATGTGAGTACGTGTAAATTATACTTGATATGTTGCCCTGTTTTAGAAGAATAGTTCATCCAAAAATGAAAACACTGTCATCATTTTTTACACATTAACGTTAAAAGTGTTGTTGAAATGATTAATTAACCATTTCCGGTAACTGAAATAAAGCAAAATAAAATGTATATTATGCGGTAAAACTTAAATTCAATTTAAATAAACAGACAGACAGGCAGACAAAGACTCAAATTAAAAATTTTAATATATAATAAAGAACTTTTGAAATATCAATTATTACTGTAATAGTTAAGTAACTGGATTGGAAACATTTGAGTTGCAGCATATGACTTACTAAAACATAAATAAAAAATGAAATGAATATTTAAAAAATTTAATAAAAACATGTAAAAATATGTTTATGTTAAATAGAAAAATGTAAAAAAAAGAAAAAGAAAAAGAAAAAAAAAGTAATAAGCACTAAAACCTGCACTAAAAATAAAATTTTAAATATATAAAATAAAGCAAATTCAATACATCAGTGATGTAACAGAATATAAATAATGTTAAAATAACAAAGCAAAATCAAAACTTGTCTGAATTTTATTTTTGTGTTTGCATAACAAAAGAAGATATGCAGTAAAATGTCCAAGCTGCCTTTTTCCATACAATGAAATTGAATTCAGCGCAAATCTGTGTTTACTGTTCATTTTTATTTGGAGAAGAGAAGCTTGGATATTCTGCTAGACAACTGCTTTTTTATTTTTAGCTGAACTATCCCTTTAACACTGGCCCAGAGGTGAAAAACAGTGTGTTTGTATATGTGTGTGTGTGTGTGGTGTGTCTCAAACAAACACAAACCCTGAGCACAACAGCATCGAGGCACTTCCCGAGATTCCATAATCAGACAATTAATCGATCCTTAAACCAACGTGTGGTAATAAACAAAGACTGGGCGGGTGGGTGGTCAAGACAATGTTGTTAATGAAAATAATTGTTAACTGTTAATGAAATAGATAGAGGATAGAAAAAATAATTAGCAGCAGAGCGAGAGGACAGATAAAGCAGCGGGGGAGGAAGGGAGGGGGGCCGGCTGTCCGCTGTGGCATGATTGCAGGTAAGAACACTCTGAAATGTAGGGCAGAACTCTCACAACACTCGCCAACAGCACCATGGGGAGGAAATAAAATGGAGGACCGACATCGAGGAGGTGTAAACTGATGTCAGTATCAGCGGAGGTGCAGGTCTCAGAACAGGTTTAGTACTCATTCCCACAAGACAACAGAGACAGAACAGGGTGCACAAACACACACACACACACACACACACATATGTGATTCTGACGGTGCAGAGTTGGGGCAGGAAGTGACAGATTTGCTCTGTTCCGACCTCTAGGTGAGTTGCCTATCCTAGAGACATTGCACTCGTGTTTTTGTCCAAATGACAATTTTCTATTGACATGTCATGTGTCATGGTCCTGATCATTGTGTATGTATTTTGTGATAATGATTGACTCACTGTAAGTTATTCAGCTTATCAAATACATCAATAAATGGACGTTAAGTATTGACTACAGAAGTTGCCCCAGGAAAGTATTTAGCTTAGCATCATTACACAAAAATATTTGACTGTAAAATTGATCAGATTTGACTATTACAAAGCCCTGGGTTTAAGTGACAGCTATTCTTTATGTGTATTTTTTTTTGTTCATTAGAGTACCTATCTTAGCTAACTGAAAATGTTTTTGGTTTAAGTGATAGCTGCACGGTATTACTGTAGCGAGTTAATATACAGCCACACTGGACATCATGTTCATTTCTATTCACATCCATGCATACGTGGGTGAGCAGAAATGCTATCAGATGCAAAGGAGGCTTGCCGCGAACCAAAGTTCAGGCTTCTTGAACTCTGATCAGCCAATTCGTATAACAAAAAGGCGTTTATCCAGTAGGGGATCTAAAGTCTCAAATTGACCTCTTGGCTCAATACACAGAATACACAATTCATGATTAATGTGAAAATGGGGAAGATTTTAACATTTTGAATTGAATATTATTTGTAAATTATTTAAAACAGAAGGCTGAGAGCATGACATTACACCCTGTTGGCCGTATTCATTGTGGCGTTTGAAATAATTTAGCATTTTTAGCTTTTAGTATATATTTGTTAGCTTCGAGCTTGGATTTAATAGTCTACGCTTGTACCGTGACTGAGGCTGGTAGGATTTGTTTAACCTCTAATTCCCAATATCAAATATTATTTCATAATAAAAATGTAGTAACACAGTAATACTGTGAAATACTATTATAATTTTACATTTTAATATATTTTCAAACATATTTTCTCCTGTGATGGCAAAGCAGAATTTCAGCTTCATTACTATAGTGTTTAGTGTCCAGAAACTATTTAAATATGCTAACCCTAACAGAACAGCATTAGTATTAAACATAAATATTTTTAACACTATAAATGTGTGCATAAATTAATATCTGCATAAAATGTGTATGTATAAATAAATAATCGTATTGATCCCAGGCGTTATTGTATTCTCATTTTAGTCCATCATTCCACTGACTTGCATTAGTAAGCATCATATTCATGGCTGTCATGCAATGTGATGTTACTAGCTATTTAAAATAAGCAATTAGTCCTTCTATATTCCATGCTCTGACTTCCTGTTTTAACAGGAAATGTGTCAATGCTGGAAAGAGTTGCCCTTTTAAACCATTTTATGGCATCTTTAAGGCCTTTTATGACCACATTCTCACTATAGTCGCAGCCTACGTAGAGAACCATCCAAATCTGTCACTTAGCCTCTGCAGATAGCCGCCTATGTAGACAGTATCAACCAGACAGCTCACTAGGGGTTGAAACACATCGTTCGAATCATATAGCCAGCTGTAGATGATATGAGGCAGAATTATGCCTGGTTCAGTTCAAGTCTTGCAAAAGTTTGAAGCTGAATACTCAAGAGACTGGCAAGAGGATCAAGTACGGCAGCCCCGAATCTCCGTGATTGGCTGGCTGAACCGAATCAGGCTGCGAGCTGATTGGCACCACGGAGCGAGGCCGCATGAGTGGAACCGGCTCTGCCTAACAAAGCTGCCATCTTACAGAGACGCCAACTGCCACCGTACCCTCCCCTTTGGACACGTGCGGACACACCACGGGGAGGGAGCGACTGCTACAGACGCCACTGAGCAGCGTCCAAGAGCAGACAACAAAACAGAAGGGATTAAAAAGAAGAATGACGCCACTGGCAGATGACAAATTAGAGAGGAGGGACCAGAGGAAGTGAGTGGAGGTAGGCTCAGAAAACCTGCTGCTTTTGACAAACACATGAGAATTTGGAAGGATTTCAACCGAGAGGAAAGGAAAAAGAGAGGACGTGATGTGGCGAAAAAAAGAAGGCTTGTAAAGAGAGACACTGAAGCACCTGGAAATTGGAGAGAGCATTTGGCAGGGGGTCGGGCAGTTACCATCTCTACAAATCGTTACTCTAATCAAAAATAACGCACAGAGAAAACACAAGGGTTATCCTGAAGGAAGGAAGGTAGGTAGGTAGAAAGGAAGGAAGACACAAACAAAAAATGGTCTGAAAGAAAAAAAAAAGGTCTCAAACTGTATGGGGGAGTCGCTTTGGATCTGAAAGGACAGATACAAAATTAATAGCAAACAATAGAGAAATTAATAAATGATGGCTCATGAAAGAGGGTGGAATTGCACAGATGGGTGCGCGTGTCGGTGGAGGATATGGGTTTAGTGGGAGAAAGGACTTCCTGTCCAACAGAAAAGTAGAGCGGAGCAGCGCTCGACGTAAAGTGGCTCGTGTGCGCGAGAGAGAAAGAATAGAGAGCGTGCACGCGTGCATGTGCCGCATTTAGTCGGCGAGCGTGTATCCCTTGGGGTAGAAGTGATCAGATTAAAGGATGGTTATAAATTTCTCAAATAGACTTAATTGGAACTTTTAGCAGGACAGCTGGTGGAGATCTGCTGTTTTTCCTCAAGTGAGAGTTGCGTGCGTGTGTGCGCGTTCGATATGCATGCATGAGGTCTTCTGTGCACAGGGATTAGTGCGTGGATGCAGGACCGTACGTATGATGGCGCGTGTCGGTGTTATCTGAAACAAGAACCAAATCTGGAAGGAGGTTCGGTTATAAGCCAGAAAAAGGAAGAGAGAAAACAAGTGAGAGAGAGAGAGAAAGAAAGAGAGAAGGAGGGATATAAACATCAAACATGAGCACTACACAAGGTGCTGGGTTAGGAGAGGGGGATGAGGGAAGGAAAGGAAACGGAAGAGGAAGGGAAGGAGGAGGAGGAGGAGGGCGGGCGGGGCGAGCTGTGGTTTTTATGTTCATTGTGGTCTTTACCTTTTTGGTCCACTTCTATTCAAGCATCGGAAAAAAAGAGAGAGAAGACAGAGAGAGCAAAAGAAAGAGCGAAAGAGAGAGAGAGTGAAGATAATGAAAGAAAAAACAGGTGCAGGAAAAAAGAGAAAATTGAGATTAAATAAAAGGCTATCCTTTCTCAAATCATGTCATTCTGTCAGTGTGATGTAGGCTCTTTACAAAGAGGATGACTCGAGTGAGTAATGAGAGGGGAGAATGGCCTCAACTGCTTTCACAAAGTTTCGCGGAACCCCTTGCATTCTTCCTGTCACATGACACACGCACACTTCCCCCAATCACACGCACACACCACCCCCTCCACTTCCCCTCCTTTGCCCCCTCCATCTGTCTGTCATTCCTCCATCCACGCTTCTGCATCTTTGGGCTGCTGTGAGAGAGAGAACACGATACATGTTCGAAATGGCATAGCACGCATACTAGTTTTGCAGTATGTATACAGTGCACAGTATGTAAATTTCCACCTGAAATGGCCTTGCTCATGTGCCAAAGATGTGAGCAACAGAACACGCTGTGTGGAATAATGGATTCCATAATGCTGGATTTGACTTTCTATATTTAGGCCTCCGACTTGCGAGTATGTGGGTGGAAATGCTAGTATGCAACTTCAGTTTCATTTGTCGTGTTGAGAAATGTGTCTGGTTGCAATTCATAATGCGATGCAAGTTCGTAGCATTGCCGCAAGGCTGTTTTATAGCGACCATTTTTTAGGCCTCAAAATGTACAATGAAGAGGAATGTGAAGGCAAATGCTCGTAATATGCGAGTTCTGTCTCATTTGTCATGCATTGCTAAAGGTGTCAGGCTGCAATTTATAACGAAACGCAATGCGACTTGTTAGCATTGTTACGAGGCTGCTATAGTGAACATTTTCAGGTCCAAAATCTGTCAAATGCTTAGGTATGTGGACGCAAATGCTTTTAAGCTGCTTTTCCACTATCTGGCCGAACGGTTCAAAGAACTGTCAGGTATGGTTCCAGTTGTGTTTCCTCGTGAGCCTGGTACAGCGTGGCCTGGTAATACCAAACTCTGCTACTTACTTTGCTTCGTAGACAGAGCCTGAAATGGCATAATAGAAAAGCGTTTACTTTCTCGCGGGGGGATTTTTTTTTGTTTAAAGTAATTGGTGTACCCATATGCCAATCACAAAATGTGAGCCAATCACATATCACAATCCCATACCTGTAAGCCAATCAGATATCTCCTTGCTGGACTTTGGCCTCCCCAGTTTCTTGCTGACGATTGGTAAAAGTTTTATGCCAGGATGCCAGGAATATTTTCCAAAAGAGAGCGAACAGCGTACTGTCTCCATGTCCGCTGTCGTTATAAATTTCCCTAACTTAAAGTGGTTTTGGAGGCGGAGAGAAACCGTAGAATAAGTACAGAAGTAAACGGAAATTAAGCAGAAGTACAACGTCTGACGTACAGTAGTCAGTCTAGGTATGGCGCGGCGCGATTACAAACCCTTCTCAGACCATTAGACAACCTCGATGGTACAGTATGACATCGCCAATCAGGATCTGTTACTTGTCTGTTGCCTGGCTGCTAGTTTCTCCATAGTTTGCTAATGTAAATTAGCAATGTAAACACAAATTAGTAATAAAATCGAAATAAATTTCTGATTCTGTTTTTTTACCCCTTAAATCATTTGTAAACGTTTGTGTTACCATGGCATCGACTGACGCATTAGAATTGAATCCGTTAGCAGCCCTGCAGTGGAAAACGAAATCATAACTGTACTGGCCAGGTTTCCCGAACAACGATGTAACTCGCTGATAAACCACTATAGTACGATGCATTGTTTTGGAAACGAACTAGCTACACACGACTGTTTCCCGAACACGGTCGCATCTCCGTCGTTCGAACCACGTTAGTTCAACAACATAGGGCCATTGTGAATGACGTCACATGCATGTCGTGAAGATATACCTTCTGCTATTAAACTGATTAGAGATCTCCAAGATGCTGCTGTATTGAACATGACACA
>JAUCNO010001440.1:768470-790529 GCA_032353835.1 Enteromius viviparus
TCGCATTAAAGTCGTATTATTTCCTATTCATTCAATAGAATGTTTGCGAATACTAGGGAATACCAATATGGCGGCGCAGTGGCTTCACTTCTATGACGTCATGAGCTATCCAGTCATTCTATATAGATCAGTGGGTATAACATACATTTTTATGGGTGATTAGCTTAATATAAATAGAGCTAAATATTTTCAGCATGCTTCATTCTGTCCTTGTTTTTTTTTTCTTTTTCATTGATTGTGAGATGACAGGAAAAACCAACCTGGTCTCATACAAATATGTACCTCCGTGCACTTTTTGTGTGACACTGTTTGTACATAGCTTACTGCACGTTTCAAAGACAATGTCCACTGAGTGGCGCTAAAACACAGATTCAGTACGTGAACCCTGGCACGTTTTTATTACGTTGATATAGGTACATATTGCTGTGTTTTTATCACGTTACATACCTAGGGACTGACGTTAAAATGTAATGCTCATCATGTTGGAAATATGCCCTACACCAAATCCAACAACGCTAGTTTTAACAAAAGCAAAACAAAACTACCGTCTACGAAAACCTTCAATACGCTACGCACATTTTACATTCTTCCTTAGCTAAATGAACAAATCTAAATCTTCTCACATACAAAATCTCGAATCATTTCTGCCTAACAAACAGCACTGCTTTTTATTGTCTCATGTCTCATTCACTACGCTAACTATGCTAACAGTGTAGCTCGTGCTGACACAAACGTACACTGGCCGGCTAAGATGAACGCGGGTTTATTCTCAGCGCCAATAATTCTGGCACATCCTTCATTTGGTGCGCTGACTGTGTTAAGCACTGTGTGCGGCTACAGTAGTGCCGCTAGTTTTTCGCCATCATAATGACACCATTGTGCGAGCGGTGGGCAAATGGAACATGAGAGTGGTTGTAATGGGCCATGTATCAGGCAGAATGCGTTTGATTACTGGCTCTGAGAGAGAGGTGCAGCCGAGAGCGAACGCGAGCTCATCTCAAACCGCGCAGAAGAGACGGGAGGGGGAAGAAAGACATTAGAATGAGCAGAGAGAAGGAACAGGAATACAAAAAAAAGAACAGAGTGCTTAAAGAGAATGCAAATGAGCGTCTGGGGAGAATCAAGACAGCATGGGTGAAATCTCACCAAACCAAGTTAACACCACCAAGTACATCACAGTAGCACGGAAATACCACGGAATGTGAAAAATCATGGTAAGGTCATATGATCATATTTGTACCACCCTGCTTTTTTATAATGGACATACTATAGGAGGAGATCAGATATCTGTCACTAAAACTAATACATCCAATTTTAGTGAATTTAGCTGAAAATACTGTATATATTTCCACCGAACCAAAAAAATTACATTTAAGCCATTTTCATGACAAATAAACATATTACCTCTCCGCAGTTCTCACTGTACTGCAAAATCTCATTTTCATTAATGCGATGTGAAAAACAAATTGATATAGGCTACAATGTAATAATTAAAAAAACTCTTGAAAAACAGAAAAGGCACTGGTAATTCTCAGCCAGGACATTACTGTTTGTCAAGTTTATAGACATTTTCGTCAACCCTAAGACGTGGTGTGTAATTACCAAAAAAAATAAAACACCTGTGAAAAATCGATATGGGCATTTTGTTCATATTAACACATTGGGCTGCCTTACAGACTTTTCTTAGAGTGCCTGGTTTTATTTAATTATGCAGAATTTATACAGTATGCAAGTAATTTATCAAGGCTTTAAATGATTTAATATTTAAAAAGTATTTTAAAAAAATAAATTAAGAATTGCAGGATATTACAGGAATGCCATTTTAATTAAAAGTGTGTCCCCTACATTAAAATATGCATACATTAAATACAAATATTCATCCTTTACAGTGTTGTACAGTAAATGGGAATTGGAATTCATTTGGAAGAGAAATGTTTCAATGACAATCCAACACATTCACCCACTCACATTACCAATAAATTAAATAATGCACGCACCATGGTTTATATTTAAATCAACATCATTGCATTTACTATATTTATTTGAAAAGACAACGGAAAAAGTGATGTCATTTTTTAATGAATCGAAAGAAAAAAATCGAAAAGAATAAATGAAAGCCAAAGTAAAGCATTACACCTGCAACGATGCAAATCGTCCACCCCGAATGTGACCTAGACATGTTTTCACTTGTTTATGGAGGTAAATTGCGCTAGAGTGGATTATCTATATCCTCTGCGGTCACCACTGGTTCTCTGGAGGAGCTTGCCTAGTCACAAACACACTCGTTCACCTGTGTTGACGTTGAGGGAGGAGATCTGCCATCGAGCGTCACTGTGTTAATTGTGAAGTCTTTCCAATGAGCACGTTCCCTAGTGTCCTTCACTCACTACTGCATCTCAATTTTCTCACCAGGCTCAAGCAAATAAGAAGTCACATGGGGAGTCTATATGCTAGCAGGAAATTACATGCGATTTGAAGCGAGCCCAATGCATGTGTGCACGTGTGCGAGTGGTAATTTATCGTATGAGGGAAGCGAGCTTGTCATTGCTTATTTCGCTGATGCAACAGGGGGCCACGGCACCAGCCGTCACTGCCGGCCCAAAGTGCAAGAGCGCCAGTCACCTTACCTCAACCTCCTGTCTCGTCTCGCTAACATGCGGCTCTGCCACTGGCTTCCCTCGCGCAACGTGGTGCGCATAGCGTGATATTACACATACCTCAGCAGTAATCTGAGAACATATTCTTGGAAAAGGTTATTGGCACATTAAAATGAGATTAAAGTAACACTAATACTCTACACCGACAGTTATGAAAATACAGCGTGATGACAGTTATTAACTAATACATGTGTGAAACAAAACGACAGAACAAAGGCAATATTATAGAGAACAAAAAGAACAATTAGAGTTGTAGGAATTAAGAAGAAATGGCTCGCTTGTTTCTGTTAGACAGTCGATGAAATGGAGAGTAAATGGTCAGGTGTAATTATAGGAAAGAAAAATCATAATGGATACTTTTTTTTATGTCGCAACTGCCTCTCTTCAGCTCTTTAAAACAAAGTTTCTTTATTAGCATTGATGGTTCCATGCCGGGCTTCCATCGTTGAATCTTTCCATTGTGCAAAAGCTTCTTTATAATGGAAAGATGGGTCTTTGTTTAGATATTTTTCACAACTGTTCTTCACGTGAAGAAAAAAAAGAAAGGTTATTTTCAGAGCTGTTCGCTGAAAGGTTCTGTGAGGAAGCAAAAATGGATCATTGGGAAAACCAAGTGAAGATAGTGATGAGATAAAGCGGTGAGCAAGTGGAGACAAGCAATCATCTCTGTACAATAGAAAACGGGCGGGAATAAATGAGACCTCTTTAATATCTAGACAGCAATGAGAGCACATGAAGAAGAGCAATCATACATGACGGAAAGAAAAATCTCATGGCTGGGATCTCTTTTAAATCTCAATTCCTTTTTCAAGACAGCGATGAGAGAACATTTTGTGTCCTCTTGATTTCAACAACATCTTGCACTTATTAGCTTACTCGTCAAGGTACAGAAGTCAGAGATCTCATATATTCAAGCGTAATATCATACTTTTTACTCCACTACATGTTATTAAAAAAAACAAAACAAACAACATACTGTTCCTCACAGATTCATGAATTGGGCTGATCCAATTGCAGCTGTACTGCAGCTTACTGATTCAACGGTCTGGTCATAAAAAGCAGTCAACCAGAATATTGTGTAATTTATTACTGATTATTGTAAATGAGAATTGTATTTAAATGATATAATATTGTATATACTGCAGCTCTGTGCTCCTACGTGTCAACAATTGTGTCAGTTGTGTTGTTATTTCTCCTTAGAATTGAAACACAACTGAGATCTTCGTTAAATCTTCAAAGCTACGAAAGAGCAACTTCTAAATAATAACATTTTCCTCTGGGTATATTCAATAGCTTGAGTGCTAAAGCATATAACCCATACTGTAGCATCATACTTATATAACAGCTTTTTTTTCTCTCCTGAGCTACATACTGTGTATCCTTGTGAGTATCTTACCTGTCATTTAGTTAAACCGGGCAACATACTTCCAAGAGTTATCCTCGGAAAATGTCTCCAGTTGCAGAAAATTCTTTACAGTTGAGAAGAAAGTTCACCTCTCAGCTGTCACCGTCTCAACCTTACCTGTCATACGGTGACCACAGACTTTTTTATCCTGATAACCTGGTCTGTTTGTGTCTGCCCTTTTCAATGGCTAGCCTGTGGTCAGTGACCCTGTGCTCGGATCTGTCTCGATTCTGTAGCTCTGACAACCCGAGTTGTCTACTAGCTCTAGTTCATTTCCTTTTAGGCTCTTATAACATACTCACTTATTTGCATTTCGGTTATTAGCTCAGTGCCGCACACAATTATCTTCATTGCAATGGTATTTTTTAAAATTGCTTCATCACAACGTTTGCCATTTAAGAATGCTTTATTACTTTGCTATTTGTCTCAGCACCATTAAACGATGAGATTTTATTCAGAATACTATTTTTTTAATGTGAATTCTGTACTGTAGTAACCTGGAGGAAAATGGTACTATTAAAGATCAAGGTCTCAATTGTGTTTTATTTGGAATCAACACAAATTGCTGCTTGTGACCCATTTTGCTTTTATACTGTGATTAACTGCATTCAAAAGTGAAACAGAAGGGGGTTCAAAAATAAAAGGGATTTGTGATATTATCCATTATCCAAAGAAAAACAAAATTAACTTCACTCAAATCAACGATCCTAAGGGCCTGAAGATGGAGAGGGGCCCCCTGAGGGGAAAACGTGACGGAGGAACCAAACCCCAACAGCAGAACCCATAACCCCCGAAACCCCCCAACAATCATCAATCCCCGAAACACAATGGCGAGGGGGGCCCAAGTGGAAATAAATCTCCAGGGGTCCCAGAAACCATAGCAGTTTGACGGATACTATAATTTAATTTTTTCATATATTGGCTACATAACAAAAAAGAAAACGCACAATGGAAAAAAAAATAAAAAAATACTGTCAAAAAAAATAATAATAATAATAATAAATAGAAACATTTCTTTGGTAAATAACAAATAATTTATATATATATATATATATATATATATATATATATATATGTGTGTGTGTGTGTAGCGTATACACTAATAAAATATATACAGTAGATACTAATAAAAATGAAAAAATGCATATAACTAAAATTTCAAAAATTCAAAAATATAAACATTTTAATAAATACTGCAATAGTATACAAACAGCACTGCACTGCTTCTAATTTCAAAAGACACATCTAAGCAAGAAATGTAAGGAAAACCTTTAATTTGTTTCCATTTCGTCTCATTGCTGTCTTTAGTAGTTTTTCTTTCCTGGATACAGGGCAGAGCTCCTCTACAGTCTTGTCATTGGTCCATGTGAAAGGAGGCCTACCTAGAAAACTTTTTGTCTCATCATCCCCCATGAATTGTAGTGACGGCCCTGCTGGTATCTCCACTGGAGGCTAGTGAGTAAATATACTGCTCATTGAGTCGGTAAACTGTCTCTCTCTCCCGCTTTGTCACTGTCATTCTCTCTCTGTCTCACTTCTTTTGCTTGACACTCACTTAATTCAAATTAGAGATGTTTTGTAAACATCTATGCTAGAGCACATCGCGGCAGCATCTTAATTTACCACGTAGAAATAAGCTGTGCAATAGTCACCCTGACATTAATCTTATGTGCCAGCAACAATGGATGGTGAAGACATAATAATGAAATGAATCGCCCGGGTCTCTGTTTGCATGGTACCTGCGCTTTAACGCGAGACATGGCTCAGGATGGCTCAGACTGGCAGACTGCCACCTCGCGTGGCCTGACCGAGCCAGACCTTGACAGATTCATCTTCATTAAGCGCACATCAAGACTTCGTTTGCTCGTGTAGACTTGCCCGCTCGTAAACGCGGATGTTTGTTTGTGTGTGTAGCGGAGATGTAATGCGGCATTTTGATATGTAGGTTACTGATGCCAAATAAATATAAATCAAACGCTGGAACCTGTATGCATCAGCAGAGCACAGAATCAGACTAATTATGTAAAATGCATCAGAGCACAATATTAAAATATAGAATAAATAATTGTCAACTTTGATTGAATGAGCCAGAGATTTCTCGGTTTTTACTTTTAAACAAAATGAAGTGAGTTTTACTTAAATATATGGCTTCACATGGAAATTGTCATATTAATAAAATACGGAGTGTATGCTACTCAGTTTCATTTCTATTCTTTTAACACTGTTTTATGCTTTAATTAATGTTTTTTGAGACTGTGAGACAAACAAACGCATCATTTGTTTAACACTGTTACTTGTAATCTCCAGATCTTCATTTCAAAATGAATATCCGTTTTTCACACTGTATTTTAATGTGACGCCTGAATTCAGCCATTAAAATAATACATTGTAGTTACACACTACCATTTAAAGATATCCTCTCAAATATGCCTGCTTCATATTCATCAAAGAATCATTGGTTCCACAAAAATATTAGGCAGCACAATGGTTTTTTAGCACTGATAATGTCAGCATATTACAATGACTTCTACAAGAGCATGTGACACTGAAAGACTGGAGACGGGATGATTTAGTGAAAATTTTGTTTTGCGTCGCAGGAATAAATTAGCGTTTGTTTTACTAATCTCAAACTTAGGAATGGTATGTTTTCAGTAATTCTGTCATAAATCTGCTACACCTACCATGTGCTTGAATATGAATCACAGCCACTCTCACATCAAACCCAATCTAAATATGGTTGTCACAAATGTGTGACATTATTCTGGAGGATTAATAACTGTTATAAATGTGACTGTAGAAATAGTTCACTTAAAAATGTCAGTTCTGTTATCACTGCAAATGATTTCAAGTGGCTGGCTGACATTTTCACATAGAAATATATATATATATATTTAAACCATCTGTACCACCAGAATAACATCTTATATGCAAGTCATGTCTTAACCAAAGGCACCTGCGCGAGTCAGTTGACTGCTGGCCCTTTAAAAATAAATAGAAGCACAGCATAAATGACTATTCTGCTATAATTGGCCTGCTATAAGCTGCGACCCG
Source organism: Enteromius viviparus (assembly GCA_032353835.1). NCBI lineage: Eukaryota > Metazoa > Chordata > Actinopteri > Cypriniformes > Cyprinidae > Enteromius > Enteromius viviparus. The sequence goes on from JAUCNO010001440.1 coordinate 775,584, forward strand.
CATCTGATTTGTTCCACAAAGCGAAAACCAAGACGACCGACAACATTACAGACCTACAGGTTCCCGTAAACGTACGTGAGGAGCACGCGCATGCATGTGATGTATCGAGTTTGATGGCGGTGACCCCATTCTGCCGTCTGCAGTTACCCAGCGACGAGATGGGCCGAGTCTCGAAGGGTCTCCAAATCTCCAGGCTTGAACTCCCACACGCCTGTTACTCACCCAGCAGCTCACACACACACCAAAACATCCCCGAGCGCATCGGCCAATGATCAGTCGAGCTAACGCGGGGAAGGGCAGTGAAGTCACAACGGGCATAATCTCCATTCAGCATCTTCCTCCCGACTCGTGTGTTACTGCAAGCTGACAGTTTCGCAGACATGCTGACTCGCCTGGCTACACACATAGGGGAGATATTTTTTGGCAAAAACACTGAAGAGTTTCGAAAGATCAATATATGTTAAAAATCCAACTCAGAGATTTTTTACTGCGTACGTCTACGATTCTTGTAACTATTACACATTTCTAAACGGATGTGTGTAATACACAGAATACGAAATCACAGCTTTTTGTACATTTTTTTAAATATACATGCTGATACAAGCTAATATGTCATTACTCATGCATCAAAAAGTATGTACTGAGCTACCAATGACAGTTTAACAATAACAATTACCAAAAGTGAGTCATCCAAAACTGCAGAAGTGCATGTGGCTTTTATGACTAGACTCAGAAGTTAAGAGAATGTTCCGGAAGCACTGGAATATTACAGAACGCTTCAGAAACTCCTAGAATGTTCCTTCCTTGCAAAAGCTAAATAAATAAACAGATAAATACATATTTCATTTTAATTGTATTTGCAATTTTAATTAAAAATTTTGTTAAATTGGTACAAATGCCTATCTGAACTAAACCAGCGTTTTATATTTAATGATGTATGTTCTAAAATGCACTGATGCCACTTGAAAATAAATAGTAGACTTAGCACCGCAGCATTACGGAAGAGCCATGCAAATTTAAGTGAAACAAATTACATTTGTTGAGCATTCATATTTTAGTTTTGGAAGAGGTGCATCTCAGTCTGCTTGTTCGGGTGGCAATATTTACACTTACTTTATTCAAATGAGATGCACTAACAGAGCAAGAGCACCAGAGTTCGTCTTAATCAAACCAAACCTGTCATGTATGAACATGCTCTAAGAGCAAGGCTTTATACAGTTAAGATATTATAGCAACGGTAATCCTGAAAAGAACGGATGTGCTTCTAGACACATTATGTAAATTGCAAAAAAAATGAGAAACAGCCCAGGCGGACACAAATAAACTTTTGTTATGAATAGTTTTTCTCAGAAATATGGTGAATTTTACTGTATATACCTCTACACAGGCTGTTTGTTTGACTGACTCATTCACAACAACTAAAAACTGACATTTTTATGCATTCATGCACTTTTGGTGTTGTTTTTTTTTATGTTTTAGCTGTTCATTCACTTGCCAGAGATAGTTTTAGTGCCTGAAAATACAAACTTTTTTTAGCTTTACATAGCCGAGTCGTAGTCGTGTACCCTGAGGTGATATAGTGACAGAGCGGTCTGAATGAATGTGAATCAGTTCTGCTAACACGTTTGTCCAAATCACTGAAAATAAAAGAACCGACTCAAACGAATGACTGGCATCGCTGCTTCAGTCGACAAAAACACACGCATAATAGCTCCTGAAAAATGTGCACAGAAAACGTTTCTCGGGTCAGTGGTAGCGAGCCATACAGCTTCAGGCGCCAAAGCTGCCTCGGCTTTTCACCACTGAAAGAACATAAAAGATTAGAATATTACAGCGCGGAGCATCATTATGTCAATAACAATATGTCATATTGTTACGGAGATACAAATCCATATCCCTGATCTAAGGCATGTCGAGATGGATTAAAACAAAGCCGGTCGTAAAGGGACAACGAGTGAGCTATCTCTTTACATGCACGCAACCTGCCGTTTTAAGCTCGAACCTGAAGGATGAGCATTAGCCGCCTCATAAAAAACTACAGCAGCACACAAATCACGGACGAGCGCAATTACTTTACAACCATACCGCCCCAGAGCACAGACAGGATATTTTCCACACCACACATTACTCTTACTGCACTAACACACTCTCCCACAAACACCCGCTCCCCGGAGGAGGATATCATAACGATACAGTCCTTATAAAGTAGCCGTGCGTGTGTGTGTGTGTGTGTGTGCGCGAGCGTGTGAAAAAGCCCCTGGCTCAAACCTGCAGTCATACCTTAGCAGGTGCTGCTTTCCACTCGCTGCATCTGTTAATTAGGAACAGTCTGCTACAGGAAGACTCGGGCTTAGCGTGGCCGCTGCCTTGTGACTGGTCATTAGAGCATAGAGTGAATCCAGAGGGCCTGTTAGGCTACTTACAATAGGAAAAAACACACACACATACGCCGTTACACTCCGCTCGCTCTGTCTATTTCTCATTTTCCGTCTATCTCCCACCCGTCCCCCCAGGGGAAGTGAGCGCATTGCTTCATCCATGCGATCTCTTTTGCCAGCGGTCTTCGTGTTTCAGGTGACCTTTTTCTTGTGGTCTTTCAGAGCGAGCGGGCTGACGACACTGCCCTGTCGCCTTTGTTACCGTATAACTGAAAGAACGGGGAAAAGAATGGCAGCAGATACAGAAAGAATTTGTTCTCATTCCTCCTGAGGGCCTGTCGCTGGACATTGTGTGCAGCCCACCCTTCACCTGCTGGTGTAACCGCATATTGGCTGTGAGTGGGTAGTAATGCATCAACAGGTATATAACATTTATATTGAATATACATCTACTGGGTCGGAATTGCTTTTATACAGCAAGGCGTTAATATTGAGTAACTACGATTTAAGACACAATTTCGCCTGTCACTTTGTTTTAGCTTCCCTAACAGAGATGGATTCAAACAAAGGTGTCGCAGAATCAACAGCTGCATCACAGATGTATGTAAGTGAATCAACATTTTGAATAAAAGTGAATAAATAAACACTCTCTCATAAAGACAGTCGCTTGTCAGCTCTTATCAGCGCTCCTGGGACGCCGCTGACCAGTTAGATATGAGGATCTGAATGAAATATAGTTTCCATTCTAAAGTTTGGGGGTGGAAAGATTATTCATATTACTTTTTTTGTACAGACACATAAAATTGATCAAAAGTGACAGCGTTTATATTGTTATGAAAGATTTCTATCTTCTCAAACATGATATATTTGTTTAAAACAGTCACAAAAAAAGTTAACTTTTTTCAACATTGATACAAATGAGAAATGTTTCTTGAGCAGTCTTTTAAAAAGCAACTGAATTTTTACAGAATTGCATGTTTTAATTGTAAATGTGAAAATACTGAAGTGGGTTTAAATGGGGGGTTAAAAAACCGCTGATTAAAGTGGAGAAGTAAGAGTCAGCATCAGCTCAACAACCATTTTTTGTCCCTTAATATTTGTGTTGTCCTAGAAATCATCAACTCAACGGATTCTTCAATGTACTTCCAATTCGCTTACAGTCCTAAAAATGATTTTCCTTTGAGTACCCTTTTCCATAAAATGGAAATTAGGTAAGTGGAGTCTACAAATTAAAAGAATGAATGAATTCAGTTAAAGCGGTTTCCAAGAGGTTCAATGAGTTCTGAGCTTGGTGGGTCTATTAGGAACAATAGTGGTCAATGAAGCCCACAGGAAGTAATATTTCAGAATAATAATTACATTCCAAGCATTGAATCTTATTTTTGGCTCAAGAAACTTCCAAAATGTTTTCATGGTTCTCAGTGGTCTTTATTCATTTTTGTAGTCCCACTGCATCTTTGTGAGTGTCTCTCAGGTAGTGTGTCCTCTCTATAAATACTGCTTTTAAATGCCAAGACCAAAATCATGGTTGCACTTGATTTATTAAACCTTTTACTTTGAAAATTATTATCAAAGCTCAGCCAGTTTCATCAATGGACATAAGAAACAACTTCTTTGGAGAGCTCCTTGTAGAGTTTCTGGCAGATAGAGGCAACACAATATCACAAATAACTCAACAACATTTGATCGGCTCTAGATAAAGCATAAAAAAATCAAAGTAACAAACGTGTTTGAAACAAATCAATCCTTAGGCATTTTTTCCCTAGAACTAATATTTGAAGTGATAACACAGCGTCATGAAATATTATTACAAGTTAACTGGTATAAATGTTTACAATGTCATTTATTCCCATATTGCCAAAGCTAAATTTTCAGCGTCATTTCTTCAGTCGTCAGTGTCACATGAACATAAATCATCCTAATATACCAACACAGTCTCACGACCGATTCGTACGTATTCGTACAAGCTGGTAAATTCGTATGATTTTGTACGGTTTATCAAAACCCTAGTGATGGGTAGGTTTAGGGGCGGGGTTAGGTGTAGGTCATTCGTACAAATTCATACGAATTGGCAACTCATAAAATACGGACGTTTTAGCAAAAACCACATGAGTGAGGTCGTACGAACTAGCCACCTCGTAAAATATGTATGAATTGCCGTGAGACTGGGCTGAACATGCTGATGAAGTTAAGCTGCACAATATTTTTGCGAAAACCATGGAACTTCTTTAAGGAATAAGAACAGAATAAGTGTCACTTTTGATCATGTCATGCATCCTCACTAAATAAAAGTGTTCTATAAATAAATCAAAAAGTCTTACTGACCCCAAACTTGAATCGTAGTTAATATACATCTTACATTAGCGTGATATAAAATGATTCATACTGTGACACAAGCTTTTGGTCATAACGCCCACCTCTACTGCATCCTGACAGCTTCATCTAATCCTTCCTCCTCCTATCCTCACTCAACCTCTTCGCTTCTTCATTTATATAAATAATTAAGGCTGTGCGGACAAAGCTGGGAGGAATATATCGGCAGCAAACGCGAGCGGAGCTCACATGTGGGCCTGAGTGCGGCAAAGCCGATCTGGGTGGAGAAAGGGACAACCGAGATGATCAAAAGAATGGACCGCTCTGATCTCGGTTAAAAGAGGGATGAATAATTTAGACGACATGCTTCGACTGCAAAACCGGGCACTGGCCACGCCTCCTTATGAGGAAGTCTGGTAGAGATCTAGTGAATAGAAGAGAGATGTTAATGAAGGCAGCGTGGCTAAAAAGCTGCCTTGTAAACAAATGCAAATCAATTTGTTCAATGAACAAAAATTGTCTGCAAATTATTTATGGCCCGTGTGAGCGATTTATCGACACTGCTGTATTAAAGCTTAACGAAAAATACTGCAACTGCAGAAAGTTGCAGCTGATTGTGTGTGGGAGAGGATTCGCCTGACGCCAAGAGCCGGGACTAATGCAATATTCTCCTTTATTTAATATAGTTGCCTCATACACAGCAGCCAGACTCTGTCAAAAGCTGGAGGGGTTTAACCTAGAATACATTTCTATTGCATCTGTCTCAGGACGCTCTCGCTGTCTCCCCATCTCTTTAGCGCTCCCCTCTCTGACCTGGTATTCCTCGCTCCTCAACAAACAGAGAAGGGATCGATTGATCCACCTTCACCCTGACTTTGAAGCTCCCCAGTGAAACCTGTTCTGCATGCACGTGTGTGTGAGCACGTACTGTAGGTGAAAAGCACGCAAACATATGCATCAGCCTCGAGTGTGTGCAGAAAGGGGAAGTCTTTGCTTTCGGGGCTTTATTTGGCAGAGCTCCGTCCTAGTGTCTGCCAGCTCTAGTCTATCACCTCAGGGCCCAGGAGTCACAGCAGTGAGAAAACAGATTGATTTCTCCCCTCCTACGTACAGACAATTAACTACAAGCCGCTCAATTAGAAACACGCTGTAGACGCCTTCAGACACGTCTTTTCCTTGACCTGCGCTCTTTACCTCTCTCTATGAATTGTTCTAGCGCTTTCGCTCCGGTTCCCCCTCCTCTGTCGTCTTTAGGTCCCAGACAGCCTGGGCTTGTCGGCAAACAGCACACCTCATCTTGCGGTCATTACACTAGCAGCGCTCTAATATCGAGGCAATATGGGTCAGTGGGTGTTTAACGCTGGCGCAGATTCAACTGTGCAAACATTGTCTTTAAAGCAATGTGCGATTACATCGCTGCAAAGATCAATGGTAGGGTTGTGTGCGCCGAGCAGAATGGAATTGAGAAAATTAACACATCACAAGAGAAAATAATAAATGAATTTATAAAAAATGGTCCAATTCAAAAGTTGTAGTATTAATACAATGCAAAATTTCTGTTTTTATATTTTGTGATAGTTGATACCTTGTTGGTCCTGAGGAGTACAACTGCCTGCTGTTCTTCAAAAAAATCCTGGAGTTCAGTACAAAATTACATATATATATATATATATATATATATATATGATCATTAAACTAAATGAGAAAAATTTACACATCATCATAATGTTCAAAAGTTTATGTCCCCCAGCACTTAATGCATTGTGTTGCCTTCTTAAACAAAATTATATTCTATATTATAAAACTGATAAATAAAAATCTGTTCTCCCACCCTGCATTATACATATATACCAGGCTGGGAGAACACAGTATTTCCAGTAATGGATAAGTAGTTTTGAATTGCTTTAAATTGCACTTTCAGGAAAAAATCAGTATATTCCATATACTGTGCAGACTGAGGATGAACTTGGCATGTCAGCTTACAACAGCACCTCATGTGGCTGTTGTTAAATGCATATCACACCAATACTGATGTTAAAACGGCTCAATGGGCGAATGACGGCAGGCCAGTTTCACCTGGGTAAACATGGTCTTTAAAGCAATGTTGGGTTAGATCTTTCCTAAAGATCCACTATACAATAGTTGTGACTCAATGTGCTACTAAAGCGATAAGAATTCTATTAAAATGAACTAGAATCCATAAAAACAAATAAAAGCTGTATACTTCTGGGAAAGATTCAATAACACCTCCTTCCGCGTTGAGTTTTTCCCCAACTGTAGCTTATCTACATTACCCGGTCACTCCAAACACGCTTTTCAGCCGTGCCAGTCAGTGTCGCGTACCTGAGGGATAAATATTATGGTGTGACATTAATCATAAGGATTTGGTGCCCTCTCTCAGAGTGCGTGTGGACCACTGCAACCAATCCGATTCCACTCCACTCAAAGCTCAAATGAGATTTGCTTTCTTCTCTCCAGACATCAGCACCGAAGCTGTGACGACTGCAATCGAGACATCGGAAATCCCAGACATAGCCGCCGTAAGCATAGCTAAAAAAAATAACAATGGTATAACAAACACAACTGGCAAATCCCAAATCGAATGGCTTTTGTTTGCTCTTAACACCCATTTTGTTTTCTGCTGATTTGTGGGAAGACCGACTCAGAACTCTAGGCAGGTTCTCTGGAAAGACGTGCGCCGGCGATGCATGAAGGGCACGCATTTCTACTCTTCCACCTTGGGGACCCACAGCTGTGTAAAAACACATGCTGATCAGCCGGCGAGAGACAAACAAGGTTCCTGTCCCTCTGTCAAGTCTCTGACACACTCCATCCCAGCTCAGGTCGCAGACCCAGTACTTCCCTCCGCCTGGATTTCAACAAGCACGGAAAAACATTCACATTCAATATGTCACCATCTGGCAATGGCAGGTTCGTGCTGTTTTGTCAGTCTTAAAAATGCCGCAATGTTTTAACATATCCAGGTCACTCTAACAAAACAGGTGCCATGTGTGTCTCTCATATACATACAGCATATGTAGAAAATGGCTTTAGAATAAATAGCGGATGTCAACATTCACTACACATTATTTTAACCTCATAAATAATGTATAAATATTTCTTTCCATACCTTCTAACCATTAGTGTTTTCAGCTATCTGCGATGCATACTCACAGCGCTTGTGAACAAATGTGAACATTTTGACTGAAATATAAATATATGCAAATAAAACTAAATATCTAAACATAATTAAACTATATACTGATGTTCAAAGGTTAAATTTCCTTATTAAATTGCATACTTTTATTAATTAACAATGCAGCATTGGTGAGCATAAGAAACTATGAAAAAAATATATATATAAATACCCTAAACTTTACAATTACCATTGTTTAAGTTAGCATAATGCAAAATACTTAAAAGAAATTGTTGTAAACATTTTAGCAATTTTTATCATCTTGTATATGTTTTAATGTGTTTATGAGTAGAGGCCAACCTTAAAATGTGAGGAATTAAACATAATTATATTATCAATCTATTCATATTAATTAGACAGCAATTTCAATGATATATCTAAATACATCTAAAATAATAAATATACAATAAACAGTAAAATAATACATTTAAATATACATAGAATTTAATCTATATTATTATACTACATATTATTTAATGATCAATTAAAATGTGTTCTCCCACCCTGATTTACCCATAAATAACATATATACATTTATGTATGTATATATATATATATATATATATATATATATATATACACTGGCCCAGTATATAGTCAAGTTTTAAGTCACAAGCAATGCAAAAATGTAAATAATAATAATAATAAATAAACAAATAAATCCTCATGTTCTTATTCAGAAACCCTCATCTTGAAATGCCACAATTGAGGATCATATTTGGATTGTTGCATGAGCAGTGACTCTCATGTGCATATTTACAGCTCTGCACAATTCCAGCCATTACAATACGCATTGTTTTCAGGATTGAATGAAGAATAAATTAGACTAATGAACAGATGGGTGGGTAAAATGGTGGGTGGGATTGAACAATGCCTTTTGCAGAATGCTGGGAGGGAGACGTTTGAATCGCAGTCTTCTCTGCAGCAAGCAGGCCTTGACCTTTTGTGCCGCCAATGTGTCTTATTCATACTGTTGTGCTGCGCGTTTGGTTTGTTCAACAAGCATCCCACTGCTCTCTGACTGCCACTGAAGCTCTTCTGGGACACACTCACACACATACACACACAAATACACAGCGACGAGTTAACTTCCTTTATTACTGCTATGTCACGCACAGATGATGAACCGCAGGATCACACACACACACACACACACTCGCAAACACAAACACCCACTGGGTGCACAGAGGCACAAACACATGTGTGCAGCGCCAGGGAGGCGAGGTCGTAGCACAAGGCCGTTTTCACATCACTTATGAGTTCTTCAGTATCTAAACTGCTTCTCTGAGGAAATGGAGACAGAAAGCTTGATCATCCTGAACAGAAAAACTTTCATCACTTTACATTTTCATGCTTATTCTGATTAGTTTTGTCCTGGGGAAAAAGCAACAGCAATACATGCCTCCTCTTTAAAATAATTAAATAAATAATCATTTAATATAATAATAAATATCTCAACAGTGTCTCAATTTGTGTTCAGATTTGCCAAAATACTGATTTTATTAAAGATTTTAATAATAGCATGTTTTTTTTTATATTTTATTCTGATATACAGTAATAAACTAATAGAAATAATTATTTTACATATTTGTTTTATTTTTATATGTAATATTTGTTTTAAATATTTTGTTTCATATATGTGTTTTATATCATATTATGTCATTAACTACATTATTATTAATATTATATATTCAATAATAATAATACAAAATCATCCCTAAAAATGTCATGTTTAACATAATTTATTATGATTTTAGTTTTATTATATATATATTATATTTTATTAAGTAGTTCACTACATATTTAACAATAACAATAATAAAAATTATAATTATCATTATTATTATCATAATCAACATCATCATTTAAAAAAAAACTGCAAATGCAAACTTGCTATCCAGTCAAATTTTTTTTATTTTACTTATATTTTCTTCTTCTCTACTTCTTATTTTTATAGATATTAATAATAATAGTACATATGTACCCATATTTACACTAATAAATGTGGGGAAATTTATCATTTACAATACTACTTTTTACTACTACTACTAACCGTGGGCGTTGGAACCATTGTATGTGGATTTTCACCATTCCACATGACGAATGCTAATAAATCGGTGACGACTGTAGCGGTGCCTGAAGAAATGGGTATACCTTTAATATACGGACCCTTGGAATGAAAAGCTTACAGGGATTCACCGAAGAAATTTCTGATCATAGAAACCTGCTTATTTTCATTTTAAAGTATTGTTTTTGTTATGAAGTACCGATTAAAATAATTATTAGTAATTAGCAATATTTTAGCAGTCTCGTGTATAAACACTGCCACTGTCCGTAGAACATATTTCAAAAGTCCTGAGTGCTGACCACATCACTGTCTTTTCTAGTTGTGTTTAGGGAATATTTGCGTTTATAAATTTTTTTCAATGAATGCAAATTTGATTAGCTATTCGTGAGCTGGCCGTCATGATTTTGGCTAATACACAACCTGCTGAATGATGCACAAAGATGCAAAATGTACTATTGATTTACGCAAAGCCTACACAGTCTCGCAGTCTGATGATCAACTCATACGTATTCGTATGAGGTGAAAAATTTCTGCTAATTTGTACAAATTTGTACGACCTCACTCTGATATTGCACGATTTGTCTAAACCCCAGTGATAGGTAGGTTTAGGGGTGGGGTTAGGTGTAGGTCATCCATACGAATTGGCAACTCGTAAAATAGTTACGATTTAGCAAAACTGTACGAATTTCCGATAAACTGGGCTGGAAGTGGCTATACCCTGCACTACCACTGCATATAAAGTAAAATATGACAAAGCATCTTAGAAGCGTATCTGCTGCTCAGATACACCTAACCCTACCCGATACTTTATTTCATCTCTTCAATTACTTAGTTCATTTTTAATTGAAAACAAATGCCTATCGGACATAAAATGTGATGTGAAAAAGGAAAAGAGCGTTTAAAAACTGTCTGCACTTTACCACCTGCGCCACTGTTATATTATTGTGATGTTAGTGGGCGCAGGTAATGTAAATAACTCCTGGAAAAAAGGCGGTCTATTCCGAGGACTATTCCCACATACATTTATATAGCTTCCGTTGCCTATGCTACTAACTTATAATTTTAAGAGAAACTGCAAGTTGATACCACAACAATAAAACAACAATCAAATGTTCATATGAGCAGAAAACAGGCCTTTAGGAAATCTAACCTGGATGACTCCTCACAGTCTGCTCTGCATTTGGCATTGTGCATGCATAAAAGTACAGCTGGAGGGAAGCGCAGTGAACACAGCTGCCGAATATCTTCACCGTCGAACATGCAGGTTGTGCGTTTTTCTCCTCCAGCCTAGTCAGACTTGCCTCAGCGGCGTGTATGTTCAGCCGTCCGCCACCACCCTAGATGACTAAGCCTGGCCATCAAAATCCACTCTTTTTTCATGGTGGCGAAGGACCAGTTTAAAACGTTCTTATTCTTTTTCATTCTCCAGACAAAAAAAAAAAAAAAGGCGCCAGCCTCCTGTGCTGTCTCTGAACGGCCCACAAACCGCAGGTGGTGTAGGAGTTTGGTGGATTTTCATTACCGCCTGCCTCCCAGCAGGCCTGAGCGCTGTGACTCACCCAGATCAGAAGGGTTATGGGGCAGCAGTTTGGAGACTCTGAGAGTCTGCCTAAGACTGTTTTAGATTACAGTGGCATTTGCTGGAGAGAACTCGCTGAAATATTAATCAGGTCAGAGTTAAGAGAGCTGTCAATCTCTGCCCCGCGCTGAATTTTAATTCTATTACTGGTTTTTGTTGACCTTTGTAGCATTTTGCATGTGTTGCAAGTTAACAACGCTGTCTGGACGCACATGGAAGGATGCCAAGATTGAATTACACAGCTGTCGCTTTGGTCTGCGCAGAAACGTGATTCAAAACCTCAGATCGTACTGACTGGCGAGTCGTGGCAAATTCTGGCATGAAGAATCAACGTTCGGAATCTCGCCACTGGGAGCTCTACACGAGTCAGAGCATTTGGCCCTTCCCAGCATCCACTGCCCAAGGAACCCTCGGACGGTCTGACATCACAGTAAGGGCTCCGATTGGTTACCAGATGGTTGTCCCGATTGGAGGCCATCCCAGACACTGATGGTGAATCACTGTGTCACTGACATTCTGAATGCGGATCCAAACCCGCCACCCCGTCACTTTAAACACACATACACAATCACACGCAGCTGTGCGCTTTTGAGAGCCAAACCTTGTTTTGTCATAAAAGGGGTGAATCTCAGACACATTTTAATTTCGAGGTCCCATTTTAGGATTAACAAACTTAGAAATTATATTGTGCATGTAGAAAATCAATCCTAATTTTAGGACCACAAAGTTTTTCTTACTTTGGGCGATTACAATATATTAGTCATCATGAACTAACAATAAACCATAATTGTACAGCATTTATTAGTCATAATGTCAATGCCAAGATTTTATATAACTTTTTTTAATCAAAAGTTTACATTTAAAAAAAAATTTACTACAATGTTAATTAACAACGAACAAACAATCAACACATTTATGTATTTAGATAAACACTGATATTAGCATTGAAAAACATTATTAAATATATAATTGGGAGCATATATATACCAAAAATTTCTAATAAAATTATATTTAATTAAATGTGGTACATGAAATACCACCATCATTGATATTGTATATATATATATATATATATATATATATATATATATATAATTTAATATATATAATTAAAAAAAAATTTAAATAAAACTGAAATAATATTATTTTGTTGCACTTGACTTAACACTGTTATATATTGAAGTCACTATATAACAGAGCTTAGCATAGAAGGCATACTTTTTAAAATATGTAAATATTGAATAAGTAATTAATTTAGCTAATTTTGCACATGAATGATGATGTCAATATAATTAACCATTTAAAAAGTGGGCGGAGGGGCTGAATTATTCAGTGCACATTTACCCTGGTAGTGATAAATGTGAAATAAATTGCTAAAAGACGACTTTTTCTGGTGTGGATCATGACTATATATATATATATATAAACACATGGTATTATTATGGTACATCTATGCAACGATGATGGATGAACATGTGAAGATATAAAACCTGCACTAGACCCACAGCAGACTCTCGGACCTGCGAATATAATCTTTTTTCCTAACCAGATTTTGCTCAGAGGCGTCATCTTCTCCTGCCCAGCTTTCCTAGCAGCTCCACGCTAAGCTCTGTTAGGTGTCTTCTCTCTCCATAATCAGCCTAAATGCTGCAGTCTTCCTGTAAGGCGGCCAAGATAGGCTTAGCTGCCTGGGTGAGATGCCAAGCGCAGGCTGGAAAAGGGGGAGAGAGGGGAAGGTAAGGAGCCAGAGGGAGCAGGAGGGCTCTTCAGCCTGTCTAAATGATTGCATGTGTTTCAGTTGTGTATCTCTTTTCACTTATGATGCGTTTTTGCTGTTGTCATAGCACAGGAGCCAATGAGGAGCTCTTAAGTGCCTGCATTCTTTTTAAATAAACCCCAAATGGAGCTTTGGCCGTACTTGAACCTGAAGAGGCACTTTCCCTCTTATTCCTGAGAGGGACATGAAACAAGAGCACACCTCTACAGCTTACCGCCACCCTCTTCCCGCACTCCCTCTCTTTTTCTGCCCAGCGTTCTCTCCACAAACCGCCTTGTTCCCCACGGGCCAGCAATACTACGCATGCTTCTCGTTCCTCTATGGTTGCCTGACGATACACAAAGTCTGATTTTAACTTTATTTATTTTTTTTATATTTAATCTCTCTTCCAGGTTCTTCTATGCTGTTCTCAATATGTTTTCTTTTGAAAACCCACAAACCTCATTCTTACTACTTTCTTAAGCAGGCAATCAAAAATTCTATAAACTTTCGAATTCATCTTTTAAACTTGAGACCTTGAGTCTGACCGGGTATGCTTAAGTTTTTCTAAACATTCTGACCTGTACTTTCTACTGTAGTAGACAGTCCCAAGAATCATACATTGGCTGAAAGTTCTCATTTTGCTTAAATGTTTGTTTAACTTTAACTTTTAAAAAGATCTAAACACATGCAAGGCTTTTACACTGCCTCAAAAGACCTTTGCAACACCACAGCCACACCCCTACCAACGAGTTGGCCACTCTGATCACCGAAACAACCACCTAGCACTGCCCTTGTAACTATTCAGAACACCCTAACAACCATCAAGCACTTCCCTGGCAACTACTCAGAACACCCTAACAACCACCGAACACTGCCCTAGCAACTACTCAGAGCACCCTAACAACCGCCTAACACTGCCCTTGTAACTACCCAGAACACCCTAACAACTGCCTAGAACTGCCTTAGGAACTACGCAGAACACCCTAACAATCATGAAACACTGCCTTAGCAACTACTCAGAGCACCCTAACAACCACCTAGCACTGCCCTTGTAACTATTCAGAACACCCTAACAACCATCAAGCACTTCCCGAGCAATTACTCAGTACACCCTAACAACCACCAAACACTGCCCTAGCGACTACTCAGAACACCCTAATAACCGCCTAGAACTGCCTTAGGAACTACTCAGAACACCCTAACAATCATGGAACACTGCCCTAGCAACTACGCAGAACACCCTAACAACCGCCTAGCACTGCCTTAGCAACTACTCAGAACACCCTAACAACCGCCTAGCACTGCCTTAGCAACTACTCAGAACACCCTAACAACCGCCAAGCACTGCCATAGCAACTACTCAGAACACCCTAACAATCATGGAACGCTGCCCTAGCAACTACTCAGAGCACCCTAACTACTGCCTAATACTGCCCTAGTAGCAACTACTCAAAATACCCTAACAACCGCCTAGAACTGCCTTGAAATTACTCAAAACACCCTAACAATCATGGAACACTGCCCTAGCAACTACTCAGAACACCCTAACAACCACCTAGCACTGCTCTAGCAACTCCGCAGAACACCCTAACAACCGCCTAGCACTGCCTTAGCAACTACTCAGAACACCCTAACAACCGCCTAGCACTGCCT
>JAUCNO010001440.1:793557-809463 GCA_032353835.1 Enteromius viviparus
ATTATTTATTTCAAAATAATAATAATAATAATAATAATAATAATAATGACAGTACTACAAATAATAACAATAACAATAACATAATAATAATTATTATTATTATTACCACCTGTGACCAGCTAGCCAAGACCCTTCACAAGCCACTGAAAAAAAATCAACTTAGCCAATTTTTTTAGCCATTTCTTCCCAAACATAGCAGGTTAGCAACCCACGGTTGTTCAGTGGGAAGACTGCTGTTAAACCTATCTGGGAGTCCTGTTGAACGTCTGTGAGCTATTATTATTATTAAAGTCTGCAAGCCATTATATTCAACACTCTCTCCAGCTCCCTCCATCTCCACCTGCACAACTGGGCTCAGCTTGACTTCCCTCCCCAGGCTGGCGCTCACGCGAGGAGCTGACTGACAGGACGTGAACGGAATGATGCACGACTGACATTCCGCATCCCGTCGAGCAAGCTCTTCCATTTCGTTTCCAAGGAATTTCACCCCCACCAAATCACGCACAGTCCTGTACCGCATTCCACACAACGTCCCACACAAAACGCAAAATTACCAGCTATAGTCTGTTGTTCAGGCGGCGGCAGATGGCAACACCCTTTTATGTGCCGATCAGTGAAACGATTCTGGCTTTCCCTTTCCCGCATCAAACGGCTTCCTAGTTGAGGGGAAAAAAAATACCACAGCAGGAGCAGCCCTGTGTCTTGTTAAATATGTTGGATAACCAGAGCTGTTTTGGACCGCTCCTCAGAAGCGGCAAAAAGGCGCTTTTAATTGGGGAATGTCTTGGCCTGGATGGATTGGGATATTAAGCAATCACACAGTGGTATTGTGTTGGCGACAGAAGTGGTTGTGAAGCCATTCTGCAAAGCTTTAGCTGGCAGAGCCACTTTTGACAGCAATACCCCAAGTAAATTGCCCCGCGCTCCATTGATTGGGCTCTATTTTAGCCTTTCACAGCTGTAAACCGACGCAGCCCACCCCCCTCGCCGAGTCGATAGACATGATCCAAAGACAGCAGCCAAACAATCCGCTATCTGTCCAGACGGACCCATTCGGCTAATTTAACATGCACTCAATTTATGAAAAAGAGCTTTCATTGATTTTTCCATTCATATGCACTTGTTGATCAAGACATTCCATTGTGCTCCATGATCACGCCGGCGGTTCCCGATCGGTGGCGTACGGAGGTGCACACTCATCCTACCCTGGTTCCAGATGTAGTTGGGTTTTGTTTTTTCTTTCTTCGCCGTGCTCTCTGAGACTCGCACAAAGGCCTTGATGCCTGGCGCCTGCAGTTACAGGCTGCTGCATTCATCCGCACATTCAGAACAGCACTTCACGGCACAAAGGCCGCGACTCAGGCGCAGTCTCGAAAGGGACGCCCAGTTCCTGCTGCTTTTGTGCCTTTTCACAACAACTGGGACAGTTGCGGCTGCATCCACACGAACTCCTTTTTATATTTCGCTCTGTCTCCCCCAGCGAGTTGCAAAAACCCCATTCATTCAGTAATGAGCAGTCTCATAATACACATAACACATAATGAACTAACAGAAGAAAGGCCGAGGCTGTTGCGACTAGACAGACATGTTAAATATTTGCAAACAATGTTTTACACCAAAACTATTTGCGCTGATTCTGATGCCGGATTTGACACTACCTTAATAGATTGTAATTACTTCAAACTACTATAATATTCATCCAAATTTAACACAAAAAAACTAAAATTGTTTCTGCTACACTAGACTTACCAACATTGTATTTTAAGGTGATGCTGTTACAGAGCCATTCTACAAATATACACTGAGTAGTACTGTACAGTAAAGGTTTGGGTTAAGGTTTGGTTTAGGTTAGTTACTTGTAATTATGCTAATTCACTGTTACTGCAGTAAATACTGTCACCTTCAAATAAAGTGCTACCATGCTATTTTTATCTCATTTTAAAACGGCTGCATTTCATTGAAATGTTATAGATACTGTACAAAGTACAAGAGTAAACAGTTTTCACTAAAGCAGTAGTTAACTGCTTTAATAAATATAGCTTAATAACTAAATGAATCCATGATAACATAAAAAAAAACATTTTTTAAGAAAAAAAATGATATGTTTATATATATATATATATATATATACATACACTCCATGTAATTATGCATAATATACTATATATATATAATGTAGTTCATTTGAAAAATAAGTCAGTTATCAATTTTCAAATATAATTTTTTTACATTGTGTATTACAATCAAACTGCAGTCGGGCTACTTTAAATATTTAAAAAAATAACTAACAGAATAAAACCATGACAACATAAAAAAAAAACATTTTTGAAAAAGTAAAAAAACTTAATTATCTCAGTATATATGTATGTTTATATATATTTATACATACACACCATGTAATTATGCATAATTTACAGATTTTACTGTTTACATTCATGTAACACAACTGCAAAATAAAGTGCTACTGTAAAACTTTTTCAACAGCTAAAAATACAAATACGATGTTAAAATATTTCGCACTGAAATCTGACGATGATTTATTCATGTTTGCTTTAGCTACTTTTCAAAACAAAGCCTTAGATGCTGCAGTGTCCATATGGACCTCAGAGGACACTCCCGCTGAATGGCCTTACAGGAAGCTACAAGAAGCAAAAATAATACACTACTGGATGACTGACAGCATAACAATACCCTAAACCTGCGGGGGCCCAGAAAGCAAGAGATACAGATAAACAGACAGAGAGAAAGGAGGAGAACAGAAGGAGACATGGGTCTGAATCTGTTCTAAAAAGAAGAAAAAAAAGCCGAAACAGAAAAAGCAAAGGCCTTGTGCACTCATGAGACGCTGGTGCACTGAACAAGAGAAAATGAAAATTATATGTCCTCTCAGCAGCTGGCCTGGACCATCTGCACACACCTTTGCTTAACGCAGCTAAGTGCACTTGAGGAGAATAGAAAACCGAGAGACGGTATGATTCAAAGGAGCGTTAAATGCCGTGAACAAGCGCTCTCCATAACTTTCAAACCAGAAGGTCAAACTAGGACAATGTGCAAGTCCCAGGTCGCAACGGTTTGGTTTGTTTAAAGATATATAGCAAAGAAAATAGCGGGGGAAATGTCAAACTGTTATTGGAAAGCACATAGAACAAGCTTCGCCGCTGAAAAAAACAAAAATCACCTGAACCTTGCTGTTGTTGTCTCTGTTAGCTGGCCAAATAATTCAAAACACTGTGACACCAGTTTCACATTTAATTAAAAATAAAAAAAAATTGAAATAGTGAGAATGAAATAGTCTGTGAGCAATACTGCCGTACACAGCTTGTTCTTTTCTTTTAGATTGCGAGGGAAATAAAATCATCGTTGGAAGCTTGACCATCACAGCCGTTGTTTCAAGGCACGGCAAAATGGGCTAACAAATCATGCATCTGACAATAATGTTGCTATGACTGAATCACTATGTGGATCCATATGTCAAATCCAGACCATTGCCGTGAAAGCTCTGCCAAAATAAAGATGACACAGATGCGGCCAATCTATCAAATCCTTTTCATCATACACAGGAAATGCTGAGCACTGGCCACTTTGGCAAAAGCAAAGGAGAAGTAAATTTCTCCAATGATTACTGCCACAATATAAAAATGGGAGCTATCATTAATATTGTGCTAACGCTTGACTATAATTCATCTGCTTGGAGCTTAGAATAATTGTTCTGACACTCGGACAGAGACGCATAAATCCTTCGCTCTGTTCGAGAGAGAGTGTTTGGCAGAGAACCAGTCCTGAAGCGAAGCACTGGCATTTTAGACCTAAACCAACATCAAGAGGCTTCTGCTCGCGCTGAGGCGTGACGTTTAAAATGGAACCTGCTGCTTTGAGGAGATTCAACTTTGGTCCAGTCGTGTCCATTTACCCAAACGTCACCCAGCCGTTCACTTTTCCTGCCAGCAAAAAGCAATGTGCTCTTTTGCAGAGACTCGACTCTTTAATATTTTAGCGTCCTTGTGATTTCCCTTAATGTGTGGAAATATAGTGACATTAATGCTTATATTACTGCTCACGTGGGGCTGTTCATTCAAGACACGCAAAGGTCGAGCACTGGATGGGGTTTTTTCCCCATGTAACACTAGAGTGCTTTAATACGAGGTTTCTTGCAGGCCTATATGACACATAATTAGATATCATTGGTAAAAGGCGCATTTTCAGGACAGGAATGTGATATAGATGATACGTGATAGAGGTATCACAAGCCAATCTCTTTATGACTACTCATTTTCTGATATCTCATTGCGTCCGTTGAAATAAAGGTTAGCTCAAATAAAACTGCGTAACTTATTTTGTCAGCGTTTATCGCGCTGCAGTAACCTGCAAAACGTGCTCGAATATTTAAATACGATTTCTGACTAAAAACTAAACAATAACGACAGTCATATCTAAATGTTAGGTCATTTACAAGCTACTTTACAAATGTTTGATTCTTTTGCAAACACGCAGGTTATTAATAAACTCTAAAGGTTAGGGTATAGTTGAATCGAAGTGTCAAATTTGACATTTTGTGGAATATAAATGACCCGCGCGGATGTATCATTACGCGCGAGCGTTTATTTGTGTCTGACGCATCAGGAGCGCGCGCGTGGTCTATACCCATAAGCATAAAACACCAATAAATAAACCTCGTTACATGCCAGAGCTGACAGAGATATCCCTGCCGGATCCTCCTGCAGCATATAAAAACCATCCTATATAAATATAAATATATATATATATATATATAAACCTCGGTTTCGTACCTTACTGCGTTTCCTCCTGTTCTTCAGTGAATCTCGTTCATTCTTCAGTCCTCCTGTCGTTTATCTGTCTGTTCCTCCTTCTTCGTGCGGATGCATGCAGATTAAAAACGAATAGCCCGAACGGAGCAGTCCAGAAAATTAACGGAGGGAGAAAATTCGTGACAAAGACGCACAAAACGACGAAAAACAGCCCGTTAACATGTTAAGTTACTACTCAAACGACCGCGCTCGCGTCAAAATCCCAAGAAAACAACAACTCGCATCGTCGTGCGATGTTTGACACGCGACTCACTGGTGATAAGTCCACATGAGACGAGAAGGAGCGAATAAAAGATCGTCCGCAGTCCCGTTTTCAGCACTGAACATAACGCGAAACGTCTCCCCAAATCCAAGCAGCAAAACACAGACGCGCAGAAGCGTCAGGAGCGTACGCTGGAAAGCCCGCGAGTGCTCGTGTCGGATTCCTTGTCGTATTTAACACACACATTAGAGCAGAAATGAAAGGTTGCGGTGTCGACCCATGTGTCCTCCCGCCTCGAAACCAGCAGTCGTTCTGACTCCCTCCGTCTGAAGAAGCGTAGCGTCGATGTATCTCTCTCTCTCTCACGGCACACCGACCGACTTCTTATCTGAACCCCATCTAAATTAATAAACCATATCCAGGTTTATTAATTTGCACCCTGCGTGACCGTGCGCGAAATGACAATGTATTATTGATCGGTCTCAATGACTGATTCATTGACTGATTCAACCTGGTAAATAATTAAGGGCTTGCTTACATGCTTAAGGCTGCTATATTTAAACTAATACTGTAGCTGTTATGAATATGATGAAGGTCTCCTGACTGATCCGAATAATGTCTTGCTGTCCAGCATGGTGTGGTGGGTGATTATTGTGGGATTACTCAGATGGCTTTCGGCGTGGGACGCCTCTCAGTTGAGCTTTCACTGTTTAGGATCGTATTAGTGGGGGCGTGGCCTATGCGGGGCGGGGTTATTTTAGATTGAGTGTATATGAAAGGGGCGGTGCTTGTGACGGGGAAGTGGTTTATTACAGGTGATAATCCTCAAGTCTATATACACTCCTTCTAATAATCCTAAAGGACACACAAAACATGTGCTTAAAAATCATTGTTAAACTATTATTGCCAATGCGTGTTGGTCAATATTTTATTAAGAACACAGACTTAATAATCACAATTCAATAATTAGGTCTACTACACATTAGTATGGATGTACAGTAATTAATTATGCATGTAACAAAGGGACCGTAAAATGCTACATTATCTTTTAAAATCAATTTTAATCAAGAGTCTCTAGTGTAGTCATTACGGAGAGGTGTGGTCAAAAAAGATTAAATATATTTAAAAAAAATGATAATAATTAAAAAAATAATTCTCACTCACATATGAATTATATATAGGCTACATACCAATTACAGTTGGCCTATGCCAGTGTCCTCTGTGACAGCCCGTTTCGTTAAGATTCAGTGTTGACCTTAAGGGATTTGGTTAGTGCTCTATTTGAAGGGCAGTCATGATCACATTAACTGTCAAATCAGAGGAAACTGGCTCAAAGTCAACAGGATAGCCTACATTTTCCTTTCATTACCAAATGACTTTTTTCAATAGTTCTGGGCAGAGCAACGGACCATTTTCCCTGACAAGAAAGCAGCGATATGTGCTCAGACTTTTAATAATAATCTATAAGGATTTAATGTTCCCTCTGCTTCCTATTACACTTGCCATCCCAATTCCCGTGGCACACAATTATTTTCTGTTTATGTATTTTATTAAAAACAGTTTGTTTGAACGAATCGACTGAATCAATGAGTCACTTATAACCGTTCACATTCCCAATTCACATACGACTGATTCTTGTCGTTAAAATAAGAGCTGTGGCTTTTAATTGATAAAAGCCATGCATTTTTAGTTTGGAAATAAAAGCACAAAAATAATAATAACAAGTAGCTTGACTTCAAGCAGTTCTTGTTTCAAATGTTAAGTATATTCATTGAAAATAATTTAATAATCATTTAATGTACATGAAGTGTATGCATCTATAGCACTAGGAATAGAGAGAGAGAGAAAGAGTAGGGAATATAGTAGGTAAGTAGTAATATCCTATTGCAATATTAATTGGATAATAATATAACATCTACTGTATATTATGCAACTTCACTGTGAGATGCTGCCTTGACCACTGGCGTTGAAAAACTGATCGCTCAGCTGCATATTCCACTCCTGTTTATATGACATTGTATCCTGCTGTTCCTAAAGAGTGGGCTCCAAAGTAAATTTACTAAAATTGGTTAAAACATTTCAAATGCTGTGATTCATCCAATCAGAGTCTTGAGTTTTCAACTGTGAAAAATAGTGCAACCTAATACACTGCATTACTAGATCAAAACACAAACTTTAAATCTGAAAGAGCTGGAAGAGATTGGTGGTTATCTAAGCTCACTCCCTCTATCTCTATCCAAGCACACATCCACATTACCATAAATAACTTCTTTAATATGATAAATTAGTCATAGAAAATTTGCAATAGAACATATCTCCTTAATTTAAGTTTATGGGTACAAGGTATATCGATACCGTATCAGCAGATATTAATAATATAATTGATAATATAAGTTTTATATGAACTTTAATTTATCTCACATAGTACTATGAAGGTTTAATATTAAGACGTTAACGATAAAACAAATACAAAACTCGGTGAACAAGCATGTAAATCAAAGAGCTCACATGGTTTTATTTAAAAAAAAAGATATATATATATTTTAATTTCACACAGAAAACATTTTTGATTTTGAAGTTTAATGCATTTTATTTTGAGCGCTGCATTTTTTGCACACTGTATCATGCACAACATACTGCAAAAGACACAAGCACAACAAACTGATCCATCTAAAAACTATGTTAAAGCAGCACAGTCGAATGAATAAAAATGCGTTCTGTTTATTATCCTTTACATGTAACATTTAGCTCATTGAATATCTTAAACCGATTATCATTTTTTCAAACTGTACATACTGTACTAATGTTGTAATGCCTAAATGAACTTGTAGCACTTTTTTTTTAGTCTGTTTAACTCACCATTTAAAGCACACTTAAAGAAATTTAACAAGACAAATTTACTCTGCAAGTATGAAGTGACATTTAGGTGGTCTTTCAGAGGTGGAATGAGTGCATTTACACAGCAATTACAACTGAGGCCTGAGGTGGGTGAAAACAGGCATCGTTTATTCTGGCTTTAATGTGACATTGCATTTTTACATGAAATTTTGCACAGGCACAGAGAAGCCTTAACTCGGCTGTGTAAAGAACTCTAATTCAGAATTTCAATATTGGCCATTTATCATCAGCCATACCGTGACCATCTTGTCAGTATTGGCCAGACTTGTAATAACCTGAGATATCATTCATATCCACAGCAAGATGAGTTAATACTCATGCCCAATACAAAAAGTTTAATACTTGTGTTTGGGTGTTTTAAAAAAAGCTCTAACCACCGCTTGCAAATTACAAAATTCACACATGCCTTTATTCAGCAAACTAGAACAAACCCTCAAGCTGCAAAGGTCACTGAAGAGATTCCAAGCTTTGATGTTTCTTATTTTTGCGTGATACAGTAAAAGAACACAGTGATGAGTGCCCAACTAAGAGAAGAGCTCTCCACATGTCATGTTTTTCTCCGCTTTAATGCAAAGATTTCATTAGATTCGGTATATTGATTTAGACGAGCTACATCCTGCTCACGTTGAGAGCTCATTTCAGGGAGAAATGTGACTGCTTGAGAAGAGGAAGACCCGAGAAAAGAAACAATCATCCGATGGCTTTCTTAAGCTCCACTACACCACTTTAAGACCTCATCTTCCATCAGCGATCATCTATGCCCTTCATCTGACAGGTGGATCTTCATAAATTGTAGCACCTCAAAGCCTAGCAGCTACTCACTCGCTCGTTCCCGCTCTCTCTCGATCTGTTTCTTTTTCTCTTTTGCAATATGAAATAGTCCATTATCTGCTCTCAGGGCTAATTGGTGTATTAACGCCATGCTGTGGGTGACAGAGGGAGCAAGGGAGACGCTGGATGAATATGGATGAGAGAAAGTCAGAGCGTTCGTGTGCACACGAGTGAAAAACTGGGGGAGGGAGTTGTGCAGAAAGAGTGAAAATGGGAGGCCAAGGTAAATCTTTTCAGCAACACAAGTGGTTGAGAGGTGGATGGCAAAATGACGAGTGGTGGTGGGGAGGGGAAAAAAAACGTCCAGTAATGGCTGCATTTTTTTTCCAGGCGGCCTTCTCTCTATCCTTCTCTATTCCTCTCTCACCGACATTGCCCATCAGCCCAATTATCCACTTTCCGTGGCGCCAGTGCCAGCATATGGAAATGCAAATTGCACAGAGAAATGTTTTCCTTTTTTCAAAAGCAGTAGAAGGTAAGTAGCTCTCGAGGACGGGGGGAGACAGAGGAAGCGCGTGCACGCTTGTGTGTGTGTGTGCCGATTGGTGAGAAGTACGTTTCTGGATGCTGTGCGTCACCTCCACATGTATTCCCAAGTGTTCCAGTTACTTAAAGGAGTAGCTCACGCAAAAAATATGAGTATTTGCTGAAAATCTATTCTTCCTTTGGCCATCCAAGACGCAGATGAGGTTTTTTTTTATCAGAGCTGACTTGGATCACCAATGGATCCTTTGCAGTGAATGGGTGCCATCAGAATGAGAGTCCAAAAAGCTGATAAAAACAACATGGTCTCATAAAAATAAGTACCTTTATGCACTTTTTGTGCAACGCCATTTTTATGTGCCTCACTGCACATTTTAACGCAGTTTAAAAGAGAAATGTCCACTGAGTGGCGCTAAACTCAAGTTCAATACATAAACCCTGGCACGTTTTTATTACGTTGATATAGATACTCATTGCTGTGTTTTCATTTCGTTGCTTCAGGTAATGCAGTAGTTCAGAATTCAAATATTAGGGGACTGCTACTAAACGTTAATGCTCTATCATGTTGGAAATATGCCCTACACCCCAACATTCAAAAGCATCTGTTTTTAAATCTCCCAGCATATTAATACTGATTTGAAGTCATAATATTCTTCTTCTAATGTATTGCGAAAATTATGCTTCATTAATCGGCTTGAAAGGCGTTGTAGCTTCACTGCCTCCCGTGTTAATTTCTTTCGGAAACTGCAGTGATATGTTAAGTACATCAATTAACAACTTGAGAAAATTGCATATTTGTAAAAAATATAAGTCCTTTAATAAGAGGGTTTTAACTACAAACTGTTGCTTCTGACTAAATATGCATCTTCTATCAAGAACATTGTTTTCTCTGGTGAAAATCAAGCATTTTTTCCAAGCGAAAGCAGTCGAAAACAGCTCTAACCAAATATGTTGGTGCATTTTGATATGATAGGACAACAAAGAATGGACTTTTTCACAGGAGGAAGCATTATTATGGATTACACACTGGTATTTTTTCCAGAAAAGGCCTTAATGATGGATTTGTTTCTTACAAACAGAGTGATGTAATAATACATTGCTCCAAATCTCTTCTGATGAAGAATCAAACCTACATCTTCAATTGCAAATTTTTAGTAAATTTAAGCCAAGTTTTCTTTTAAATACTGTACGATTACGTCCTTGCACGTGGATGCACTGCGACACAGGCACTTTTTCTCTGCATCCTCTTCATATTCCTGCATCTCTCCCATGCAAAAGCCCCCAGGCTGCCAAGTTAGCATGCAGCTTCTAGCACTTTAGGTTTACAGATCAAAGGTCCATTTTCGTTCCCTCATGCACAACATGGAGACATGTGGCGTATGATTATTCCGATAAGCTGCTGATATCCTCCAGGGTGGAAAGGATCAAATCAGAGGCTTTGTTGTGTTCATTATGCACACTCTCTCCAGTCACCTCTCCTCATGGCTCCTCCGGAGAGCGCCGCAAAGGCGACTCCTCGAATCCGCCGCATGCTCAATTATTTTCAATTATACCCATTGGCCTCCCTTGTATCTTTTCCCGTAACTTAATTGTGATCTGAAATGACTTGTTGATTGACAGCAGAAGGCAATTGGAGGCGGGAGAGATGGTGGCCCCTTTGGTAATTATCACAGATTGGTGTCAAGCACACATATTCCACAACTCCCTCTCTATCCAACAACAGCCTTCTGCGTAAGTGCAATCACTCAGATGGGACTGGGGATGTCACAGACGGCAAAATCGTAGTCATATTAAAACTCACGTATGGTGTGTTAACTGCAGTGGTTTTGTAGTAACATAAAGGGCAGTAAGGAAGTGTTCCATAAAGACATTTAATCCAGGGTTATCGGGGTGCTTAATTTCTAAGGTGATGTACTATGCTTACTCATCTTTCTCAGCTCCATCTACCAGAGAGCAGCAACCAGAGATGTGTCTCAATCGTTTTGATATATTATATCTGTATAAAAGCAGACTGGCAGAGCTGCAATGGACTCGTTTTCAGGACCATGGATAGCTCAGAGATCATAGTGTGTTATTTCAGCACCACGGAGAGCGCAGTGACAGTACATTCAGTTACAAGCTGCATTCACACTTTTTTTTTTGTGATGCAACAAATCTTTATATATGAAAGATGTCATCTCATTTGATATTTTTTATAGTTTTATTTGTTTAGCATCAGTGCAAAAACAGTTTCTCTTTAGTTCAAACACTTAAAAATTGTGAACCAACCAGACATGACACAATATGATGCCACAACATATGACAAAAGAAGTGTTGTCTATGCGAATAAGAGTTTTATCCCTAACCATCCATGACAGCTACATGATGAGCGACAGGGGATTCTATTTTTATAATAGATTACGTTTCTGTGATGCCACAGCTGGGAACAAGAACATACAAACTGTGTGTCCAATGCAGTGTTACTTTAGTATCATTGAGAAACAAAGAATTACCATTTTTCTCTCCCAGTTTTAGTTTTAGTAGACCAAGATGAATGAAAATGAGAAATGTTGCCTTTGCAATTTACTGTTTTATATATATATAAAAAAAATCAGAATTTTAATACTAATCTCACATAATAATTATGTGCTTTCTGTGTTCTTAAATATATTCTTTATTTTAGTTTAAACATAAATGTTAGAAACTAATAATAACTTGTTAAATTAACAACTTAAAAAAAAATTATGAATGTGTCAATGGAACCTCAGATCTTTAAATGTAATAAAAGGGAAAAAAAGTCCTTGATAAAAGATCCATGATGAAGATTGCATGAGTCAGTGTATACATTTGAGTGCTTGTTATAAATAACATTAAAATGTTTTTATTTTCTATTAAACTGATTATGTACTTCCATTTCCATTTCATTGAGAGTGCAAGACATAGCTTGCAGAGAAACATCCCACCTATGCGCCCTTCTGATTGGCTGTGGTTTGTGATTGATTTTGTTGCATCTTGTAACCGCGTCGCGTCTGGTGTGGACAAATTGCTTTTGCTGTAATTTTGTAGCGTCACGCAGGACATTATAATATTATCCAAAGACCCGAAACAGTCAAGAATCCTGAGTAAATAAGCTACATTTAAAACTGCACTTGTCAAGCAAAATCATAACTAAACTTAGCTTCACATCATGCCTAAAACCGTGCTCATCCTCTTATCTTCTGATTATTTACCATAGTATAACAAAATCTCTGCAGACCTGACACATTTCTACCATTGCACAGCATAGACCACCAAGCAACAAATTTCCACAACATTGCCAAGCAGGCCACTTTAGAGCTTGTGCTCTTTGTGTTTTGCACAGATATCAGTTTATGATATTTAAATCCTATACATCAAGCAAGTTACTGTATTCATGAAACATGAATGCTTCCTCTTTGCATGTTGTAGTTTATAGTGATTGCCCCTTGAAGCAAAAACAATCAAAGCCAGGGCCATAAAAAAGGTCATTTAAGCTTGTTTCGGAAAAATCACAATTAGCTTTTATTATAACTCATTTTATTCCATGGCAGAAACAAGCTTGCATGCAAACTTATTTTTACTTTTAAGCAAAGAATAAAAAAGGGAGTACTATATATCTGAGCCGTTGCAATCCAACCATTCAAAACCAGCTCAAAACCATGGACAGCACCCAAAAATGATCTCGACCACACATGGCGCCACTGTTTGCCCTTGTCCTCTTGCACACTATGACCTCATAAATGAGTGAGCGCTGAAATGCAAGTGTCCAATGTTAGTATATTAGATGCAGAGACCAGACAAAGAATATTGAGCAAGCAGAGACAACGATGTGGGTGGTCTCGACGGGGTAAAGAAGCAGGAAAGCATGCAAAATATAATATAAGCAGGGAAGTTATAGAGGAGAGAGAACTCACAGTCCAGCTGGCTCCATGTCTCCACTAACACACATCCAATTATAAAGTCTAGCAGCAGCTTAACTGGCTGCCACGAGCTGGTGAGGAGCCAGTGTTGTATGCAATCATCAGTCCATAGGGTCACTCCGATTCGCCTGACAACACCCACACCCTGCCGCTGAGCTGCCTAAATGAGCAGCGGCAACAGAAAACCCCTCTAATGTCATTAAGGGCCTAATGAGTTTTAATTGGGAGGAGATCTTAACTTGGAGCCCTAATTGCATCTGATTAAAGACAATATTAGTTTTACTGCTGGTAAATTGGTCGGGGAGGAGAACCGAGACGGTTTTAGTGGGATCAATGTGGTCCTGCTGGAGATATTGTTGAAAGACAAGAATTGAAGTAGACATTGAGGAAGGAAAGTGGGATGAGAAATGAAGGCGGCGTGAAGAAACCAGGAATCTCTCACCGATTCAACAATAGGCATTAGAAAGAAAATATGGTCCAACTTTAGATTAAGTGTCCCTAATACCTGTGTACTTACATAAAAACTAGATGTGTATGTAGTATGTAACCACTGTATAACATAGTATTTACAGCTCTAATGTTTGTGTAACTATACACATGTAATAATTACCCACTGTATGGTAGGTGTAAGTACAAATGTATAAAAGGACGTTGGTAACAACACTTTTTGGTAATGAAAGTACAAATGTGTAACAGCACTTTTTGGTAAAGAAAGTGTTACACTTTATATTAAGTAAACAATTCCTATACATGTGATTACTTTGATGTTACACAGCAGTGACAATTATGTTAGGCGTAACAAATAAATTGTGGTTGGTGTTCAGAATGTTGCACTTTATATTAAGTGAACCGTTCCTGAGGAGTTACCATGTATATACACTGTTATTGAAAAAGCTTTGGTACCAATGTCTTGTTACACATTTGTGCTTACACACACCATTCTGAGGGTTCTTACATGTGTGTAGTTACAGAGATATTACCAATACTTACACTCAAACAACGTACATGTCTAGTTACTATGTAAGTACACAAATATTATGGCCACTTTATATAAAGTGGGACTGAAAATTAAATACTATGGCATTCATGTCTAACCAAGCCTGTTTAGCTCAATCATTCTTCAAATGTTTGTCTTTCCATGCAACAGTGTTTCCATTTACAACTGCTTCGACTGAATTGGGTCAAATAGTAGGAACCTCCTTACAACGAGAGAGAAGTTTTACTACAACGCGTTTAGTTCCGGTGAATCACATCAATGAATTGCTTTAAGTGACTGAAGGAAGAAAAAAAAACATGCCAGACCTAAGTGATGGCCTTAAATGCATCCCCACTCTGATATCCATTCAGCCCAACAATGGCCTACTTTGCCTCATCATGTCAAACACTCCAGCTATTAACTCTATTAAAGCGACCTGTGGAATGGATGGAGCATGATGGGGATAATCACAGGCCGGATTTAGCACAGTCTCTCAAACATTTGTCCGCTGTCGGGGTCAAGTACAAAAAAGTAGATTCCAATCTGCTGCGTACCCGAGCAACACATCCAGACTTCATAACTCACCTTGTGACAGCTGTGCTTGAGATTAGCCAACACTTAGACGCACGAGCTCCAACAGATTCTCATAATCCCTGTGCCTTCCATGTGCTCGAGCACATTTGTGGCAAATTGCGGTTGGATCAGTGATAATTGGACGCAAGGCATCGGAGACTGAGGTAAATTACGCCAACACGAGACAATATTTCCTCTGATTTCAAAAACGATGCGCTTTCTTAATTGCCATCCTCACCTGACCAATTGGAAGAGTTCTTTTATTTTTCCAAACAACCTCTTCTGGCCGGAATATGAGGGTCTAATGAGCTCCGGGTGTCCCCCAAAGCCTTCGGAAGCACCTTGCTACATGTTTTGCTAATACACCAATTAGTCAGGAGCTACAATTAGTGAAGAAGCGAGACCCCCAAAGCACATGTCCATAAGCAGTAAACGCTCTAATCTCTCAGCTCTACGGCCATCATCACTTCTTTACTTCACTCATCTTCCTCCCGCTCGCTTCCACCTGCGTGGGGTATATTAGCGGAGCGCAGCAGGCTTCTTCTAGCGTGTATGAGTGTAAGAATGTGTCTACGTTTGCAGGTCGGTGTCTGTATTTAAGTGGGCTGGGACCGGCTGATCGGGCCAGATGAGTAGGGTGTATCAAGAGACATGAAAAGTCAGGGAAGCATAAATGGGTTTTAAAGTTACAAGCTAAAATACACTCAAAGTGCAAATCTAGCGTGACCGGTGTATCTGATTTCCCCACAACTGCCTCACTTCTTTTGCTACTAAAGGAAAACCAGTGAACCTCATAAAAGGGGGTCTGCCATCATTCTAAATGAAGGCACAGAACCGGCGTTGCTCACAATGAAAATGTGTCGGTTTGTAAGTTTTGGACTGCGGTATTTTTTTCCGTGGGGCCATGCAAATATGTGAATTATCAGACTGAACTCACAGTGTTGTGCATGTGCTTCTGAGTGAGAGCACTTTCATGAATATTCAAAGCCATTACATCAGCACGAGTGGTTCTCAGCTGGTTTCGCTTCAGGACTCAGATTTCAAAACAACAACAAAAATCAAATACTGAAATGTTTTAATATTATCTAACAATAGCTGTATACAAAATCATTTCAATAAGGGCTGTAACATATTTTAAGCTCAAAAAGGGAAATATAGATATTGATATAAATAATTACTATTAATCATGATTAATTGCAA
>JAUCNO010001440.1:833849-861601 GCA_032353835.1 Enteromius viviparus
GATTTTGTGCCTCTTTGTGATGGTACGATGAGGCGTCGCTCACTGGCGGATCTCAGAGTTCTGGAGGGAGTGTAGATCGGTAGCAGTGAGTGGAGGTAAGCATGCACCGAGCCTGCGGTTGTTCCATATGCAAGCATCAGTGTCTTGGATTTGATGTGAGCTGCAATTGGGAGCCAGTGTATTGAGATGAAGAGAGGTGTGACATGGGCCCTTTTGGGCTCGTTGAAGACCAGTGGTGCTGCTGCGTTCTGAATCATTTGTAAAGGTTTGATTGTGTGCGAGGGAAGACCAGCTAGAAGAGCATTGCAGTAGTCCAGCCTGGAGATGACCATACTGTAGTATCAATATCAAAAGTGATTTATTTATTTTATACTAAGTTTAGTTAATATCCATTAACATATTTACTAAAATGTGGCTCAAGACTTACAGAACTAATATAAGTACTATGATTAAACTGCTTTTGCACAATGCACATTTCTTAATATTACATCGAAATTGTGTTTTAATGTCTTTAAATGCATGTATTTTAAAGTGTACCTGAATCATCCTTGAAACTTTAGCGCAATCAAATATACTGCAGTTTACCTTTAGTTAAACTTTACCACTACTTCCACACAAATAACATGCATTTCCAATTTAGCAGACTTTAACTTTAGTGTATACCAAAAGTACAACTGCAGGGTATATGTATAAAGCACATACTATGTAAATGTGTTTGTACTAAACTAAGCATGAAATAAATATATTCCAAATACATTTTAACATAACTGTATTTTATTATAGTTTAAAAGTCCACATAACCAAAAGTTCCCATACAGTAGTTATGTTCTAGTTATAACTGAATAATTTTATAGAGTACAAAGGGTGGTCTTATCAACCTGCTTAACCAGCATACTATGAACAGATTTCCTAAATATTCATTTTTTTTCTTTTTATGCATTATCTTGCTGTGTTGTTTTTCAAGTCATATTATCAATGTTTTAATTAAAACTGTTTAACTATCAGCACAATGCATCTTTTTCATCTCGTCACAACATTTTTGTCAGTTATTTTGTTGACAATATTAACACTGGCTTAACAGAAAACAGATGCACAAAGAGAGTGAGAGAGAACAGACAGCTTGCATACTGTATGCGCAAAGAGCGGAACAGAAACAAAGACCTACGAGAAGATGCTGAGATTTGACAGACAGGGGCTCCTCTATGAACGTCATGGAAATTTAGATGGTGAGATAGAGTGGAGGAAAAATACAGACCAAAAGATACAAAGTATTGATTCGATTTACTGATATAGGAGGTTGTGCAGCAGTTAGGGTTAGAGGCAGAATACTATCTTGGAAGGCTGTACTGCAGGACAGAAGTGGCAGAGTGAGATTAGGAGATGAGATTAAAAGGCAAGTGTGTGGGAAGAGAGGTTTTAATGGCTCTCTATACAGTAAATGAGCAAGTGAAGAAAAACTAGTGGCATTGACAGCTGTTGGGGAGAAGGTGGAGATTCAATGAGAGTGAGATGAAGATGTGACAGTTTCCATCATCAGCCAATGAGAGTCATTTGAAGGCATTCTGAACAACAGGAACAGATGGAAACTTGATTTTGAGAGAATGTGATAGAGAGAAGTGTGAGAGGCAGGGAGGAAACCAGCAAGAAATGCAGGAGGTAAGGCAAAGAGCATGGCAGGAAGTGAGCAGAGCAGAGCAAAATGCATAGACATGGTTGATCACATGGTGCATATATATGGTACACATGGTATATATATATATATGGTTGATCACATGGTACATAGTGTATCACTTAAGACACAGTTTAGGTTTTACGGTTTTAAGTTAAATTTACAGTTAAATGCCTAATTTCATTAATTGATATATTGTTAATATGCCAACCTAAGTACTGAAATCTGTTTTTATCTTTGAAATACACTGAGAAGCACCAAATAAAGGTATTGATGAGAAATTCACATTATGAACCCAAGCCCATTAATAGCAGATTTTAAACATGAACAGGTGCTCAGTGTCAGTGGGAAAAATGTAACTTCATAGTGCTCTTCATCTAATCATGGTAGGACCTACCAATTTAGCCAATTGCAAGGGTTCTGCAAGTAGTGCAACATAGCTAATTATGCCCATCTGAGTCAACAAGACGTAAAATAGTGAAGGAAGGGCATAAAGAACAAAGTGTAACACACAGGAAAGAGGCAGGAAGTGTGACAGGGACTAAAGTGAAGAAAGCAGAAAGACAGGCAAAGAAAGATACAGAATGGTAAAGCGAGACAAAAATAACAAGTGAGCCAGGAAGTAAAGCAAAGGATGAGATTTGAAGTGAAAAAGAAAAAAAAGTTAGGGAGTGAGACAAAAAAACAAGCCAGTACGCGAAGCAGGAAATGCAGCAGGATATAAGACAAACTTTGAGACAGGAAGTAAACAGAAGTAACACAGCGAGTGATACAGGAAATTAGACAATAAGAGAGGCAGAAAGTAAGGGATTCAGGCAAGGTAATGAGAAAGGAAGGAAATGAAAAGTAAAAGAAAGTAATATGAGTCAGGAAATAAGACACCAGTTGGATCCCGAATGACGTACTATACCATGTGTTTCCACTATGCACTTTGTGCAATACCCTGAAGTGTAGTCATTTTTATACGTTTATTTAATTTTGTCATCAAGTATTTGATAGCCCTGCCTCTTCTGCAAAGTATTTACAGCTATGACTGCTTTGTGCATGATCTGTCCAACATTTCACTTTTTATGGTTAATTAGGTGCGTAATCTGGAATTTGAAGTGCACTTTTTCTTTTTTTTAATTTTCAGTGAAATCTCGACGGGGAAAAAATGGGATGCGCAAATTGGGATAAACCCAGTCGAATTTTCTCATTCGTAAGTCTTTTAAGATAAAAGCATTTACTAAAAGAATAAATTAATAAATGAGTGAGACAGTGAGACAGGGACAGAGATGGATTGATGTAGGAAGCAAGACAACTAAGTGGTATGATGTGAGGTAGCAAGAAAGCAGAGGGAAAAGCAAAGAATAAAGCAGGAGTTTTGTCACTAATGAAGTTCTATGCATTATGATCTACACCACCTACTGCAGGTGTGTTTGATTAAGGTTGGAGCTCAACTCCTCCAGGACCGGATTAGTCCATCCCTGATGTAGCGTATGAAGGTATTTTGTCTTCCATCCTCAGACAGCTCCTTCTGCTTTGTTAGGAAAGTTGAGCGCATAAAGTGTCCGATACTCCAAATTTATTTTTTGGTCCTACAGCATATAAAGAGCATTTATTACTTTTTGGAATTTTTGATGCGCACACACTACTCACACTATTTATCCAATAAAATGGCACCGAATAGTGCATAAACTTGGAAGGCAACATGACTGGAAGTAGGCAGAGGATGAAACGGAAAGTCAGGTGGGGAGCAAAGCAGTGCAAAACGCAGACAGAGCACACAGGCAGTGTGGAGAGCGGGTGAGAACAAGAGGACGAGGTGTGAGGTTGTTGTTAGGGACAGTCCTGCATCTCTGAATGTGTCGCCGAGTGTGTACGGGAGTGTGTGTTGTTGAGTGTGAAGGCCATGGAGATGCCAAATGGAGATAGAGATAGATGGAGTTAACAGGGGTGAGACTGAGTTATTGGCCATGATCGATACAGGGGGTCGCTGCCAAATGGGGGGTGTAATGATGGGTAATGATATGAGATAGAAAGGCATTCTGTGTGTGTGTGGTGAGCCTGCTGTCCATATAGCGCCTGCGCTTTCATTAATAGAACTCATTCATCGCACATCACGAAAATGGCTTAATACGCCCCCATAACATATAAATATATATGCTACAATCACTCTATCTTTTTCCGTCTCTGTCCTGCAACATCCTTCACTCTCCCACTCTTGTTTTATTTCCTGCTGCCTCTCACTATTATTTTTCATCACCCCTTGTGTTTGTCTGTTCATCTGCTTTTCAAATTAACCCGTCAAAAGACATTGCTCCGGGCAAGACAAAGCCTTGAATTGGTAAAACAAATGCAAGATCACATGAACACACAAAGATACACACACACTTGCTCTAAGAATTCGCACACACACTCAGAATACGTCATCAACGTGCACACCTCCGATCTACTGACTCTTAAATAGTTACCACAGCAACATGAAGAGGACAGGAATAATGCATTCTGCAGCACCGCTGTGTGATTTACATGCACTTTTTCTTTCCGCGCCGCTGAAACAGCCTCTCCATGCTCGCCTCGCACAAATACACCATTTGATAATCAAATGCTTGCTGTACTCTGACCTCCATGGAGAAATAATGATAGCTACAGCCATATACTGTCAACACACAGTGAGTCAACTGTGCTGGAGCTGAAAGAGTCGTGGATAGATTTAGTGCTGGGAAAACTGCTGGTGAGAATGGGATCGTTAGTCAATAATGGGCAAGGAGGTCTGCGGTTAAAGCCAGTGGGCTGCCAATCAAACCGTCGGCCAATCACGACAGGCTCAGTTACAAACTAGAATGCGACGGGGTGAAAATCCCGGGTGGAGCTCGTTATGCAGCTCATTATGCGAGATGTGCATTGTCATTTAAATCACATTCGACAGCGGGGCTTATTACGAACCAATATGCAAACACTCTTCGGGTTTGATGTAAGCCGTTTGTTTGCAACAGCGACCATTAATTAATTTGGTAAACACCCTTAAGAATGTCATAATCCTCTCCGACTCTAGAGTTTCTGCTGCATGAAGACTTGGATTGATAGTGTATGAGCAAAAAACAAAACAAAAAGATATTTTATTCATTCCATAGTTCCATTTCCAACACCTTTGTGCCATTGAAACCCGTTCGCCGAGCACGTCGAAGTCTCAGAGCTGATATATATTTTCCAAAGCATAAATAGTTTCAAGTCTCTGGATTTCACAGGCAGTGTTTTAAAATGTCTCCGTGAGGACGGCCAAGCAACAGAGGCCCCAGGAAAGAAATGAGAGGGCGAGTTTGCTTAATGGGAAGAGCTATTTTTACAGCTTTGATGTTCTCTGTACACATAGGCGCACAGCTTATACAAAAACAAATTATAAAAGATGACCGCTTCGCACAAACATTAAAAACATATTAGCAAAATAACTGGTCGGGGGAGGAAGGGGTGAGAGCGATTGAGATCATGCGGATCCATTCTTAAATTCACAAGAATGCAGCAAACTTCTGAGGTGTGTATTCACGTGCAACAATACAACATTTATTGCATTTTGAAACGATCGATAAATAAAAGCACAAACGCAGCATGGGCGAAGTGCAGAGATTTTAACAAGTTGCTTCTCTTTGAAACCTGTGGTAATCTCTGTTTGTGGTGTACGCTCCGCGGGTAGCCCATATCGTAAAACACGGGGGTAGAGAAAAAGGTCAAGGAAAATAAAAGGGTAAGAGATTTCTTTAGAGAGGAACCATAATCTGTTTGAATTGAGGACCGGATTGCTTTCGCTGCGCATGGCGAAATAACTCCGTAATTTAAAATAGAGATGTTCACAACCGCTGGGAAAACTAGCCTTGATCATCTCCTAGTTCCCAGACGGTGGATGTGTTTTTCCCAGCATATCTTCGACTGCAACCTCTACAAACCGGACAAACAAGATTATAAAGTTTTTCTTGCAGTTAAAGTTTATGTAGGCCATCAATAGTAGTAGAATATCTGTATCAAAGCCGTAGAGGAGAACAAAGCAACTATAACATTTTGTACTAATCTGTCAATTACAGTCACAATAACTTTGGTTTGGTTCACACTAACTTTGGTTCATATTTATGCTGTTTTGTACGAAATTGCACTGCTAATTATTCATCAATTTCAGCTTTCCACCAAGAACCTCTTCATTGGTATCAGCCACCCTGTTCACAGTTCTCCTGCCTTTTTATTTCTTCCACTTTTCCTACTCTTGTGGCTCCTTAGTTCCTGTGACCTTATGAGATGCCAAAGAAAAGGCAAACTACTAATTTAAGGTATTGCTATTTGTGTTCTGTGTAACAGAAATTACTGGAACACATGCACTGCATATGTCAAGGTCAGTACGTTTTTTATATGTACTGTAATTATGAATCAAAACATTAATAGGTAGATTAAGAAATATATGCTAATCAAACAAAGCATAAGATAATGAAACACCTCAGAGGCTCTAGTGTGTGGTGGATAATGGCTTCATGTTTGCTCAGGGAAAGTCTGAGAAATTAAGTGTCAACACTATACTGTAGGTGCTGGTCGCACAACTAAAAAGGGACTTGAAGGCACCATGAAATGGTTTTGCTGGATACAGTTTTTGAAATAGTTAGTACGCTTTGTAGTGGTTAAAAAGCAGGATGGACAACCTTCCACGGCCAGGTGCATTTGGGTAAAGCACAGTGTGGATTGAAAGATGCATACTGTAATGTACCTTTAAATAGAGGTTAAAATGTTGTTACGTGACAGACACAAACCACTTGCTTGATGATTTCAGGTGATATCAGGGGAAGGAGTGTGTAGAGCTAGCTGAACCATTAGAAATTGGATTATTTAAGACTTTTTTAAGAAATTTGCACAGAATCGATTAGAGACAGGAGTTGTAAATGTGTCAGGTTGTTATTTGAGTTGCTCTGATTTAAAAAAATATATATAATAAGAAATAAATAAATAAAACACATCTATATTAAGCTAAAAATGTATCGGGCTGTGTGACTCACACTTTTCACATTTTTTATTTACTTCTGTAATGGGTCTAAACATTAAATCATTTATAACTAATGAAAGCTGTGAAAGACATTGTGACGTGTAAATACATTAAACAGCACTGTTGGAACAGAAGTGAGCTGAGTGATAAAGCAAGGGTAAATTCAGGTGAAAAATGGGAACAAAATGGACGAGTAAAAGACATACAGAGGAAAAAGAGAACCAGAGGGGTTATTTAGTTGGGGGAAAAAAGTGCTGAAATCATAGCAAACAAAATGACTGTAGTCACTCCGGACTGACCTCACACCAAAGTCAGTCGATTTGGATTTCACTGCTGGGTTATGGATATATATATTTATATACACACTTCTTGCTGGAGCACACATTAAAGGCAACCACCAGTATATGTAAGCATTTACAAATGCACACTTTTGCCAGACACATAGAGTCTCTCTCCATCGCGATATTAAATTCTGTAGTATATATTTACCAGTGCAAGATCACAGCACTAATGCATTTATACGCGCCTGGCCACGCGCACACACACACACAAGCGCGCTCACACAGCACAACTGGGTTTAATCTGCTCCAGTATTTATTCCCCACTTTCTTCCAGGATGGAATAGATTGTGACATTACACACACTGGCTGCCGTAGCATCGTGCCTGCCTGCAGCTTCATTGGGTGGGTGGGGGCAGCAAGGTTGCAGGCAGCAATATTAAACCATCAATCACCTCTCCAAATTAGGGCTTTTACGTCAAAGCAACATTAACAACACACCCACCCACAGGTACAAGCCGGGTGCGAGGACAAAAACTCATATCATCACAACTCTGCTAAATGGCGGCCCTCGAACACGCACACGCGTATATCGCGCTCGCCACAGAAGCACAAATAACAGTAATTAGGAGCGAAATTAATCATAATAAATCATTAGAGGTACAACAGTTGTTTTCGACTTCCACGGAAAAGACAGGCACTAAATATAATAAATCTGTTTTGACACAGGGTTATTGCAGGGAGAACTTTACAATGGCAACATTATAGCGGGCAATAAATAGCAAGCAATTGCAAATCGTTTGTCCTCTTCAGTGTGTACGGTGACACGCCGCGAGTGGTTTAAATATAATCTGCCGCTCACAAACATTACCCACGGCAAACTAACAGAGAGGAGCGTGAGTCAGTAATGTGTCCATTTTCCTATTTTTCATGTTTCATCATAAAAACATCTGGCTCATCAATGAGCCGACAAGCGTATTAAGAAGCACAGAGCAGAAGAAATGAAATCGGATAGAAAAGCCGCGAGAAGGAATGAGCTGCATAGGGAGGGGGACAAACGAGCCATTGAAATACATTCATCCTAATTAGCAACAGCAGGGGTACGAGCGGGAGAGCTGCGTCCACATCATCCTCCATTAACACTGTTTACTTACTTACAGGCTCATTACGTGCAGAGGAGTAAAATCAACTGCAACTATAAAGCACTACACACTCGTATATGCCCCAGCGACGCTGGAGAGCAAGCAGAGCGACGCAACATGACAAAACTAAAAAATACTTGAAAGCTGAAGTGCGTTTTTTTTGTCCCTAAATGGTGCTGCAGAAAAGTGGTTGTTTTCAAACAGGTTTCCCAAACACTGGCTCCATCTGCTATTGGTTGAAATTGCCACGCCCAAACCTCATGCTATTGGTTGAGTGGTTGTTGCTGGGGCAGGCTGGCTGGGATTATCAAATAAACAAAGCGATGTTTCGATCACACCACCGAGACCATGCTTACACTTTCA
The DNA here is from genome assembly GCA_032353835.1 of Enteromius viviparus. NCBI lineage: Eukaryota > Metazoa > Chordata > Actinopteri > Cypriniformes > Cyprinidae > Enteromius > Enteromius viviparus. The sequence continues at coordinate 842,301 of JAUCNO010001440.1, forward strand.
GGAGAATCAACCTTCCAACGGCTTACATTAAAAATCAGTGATAACCTATCTGTGCTTTAAAAAAAAATGCACATGATAATATCATAAATAAAACAAGTAAAAGAAAACGATAAGTCGATATTATTTACTTTTTTGCCCATCAATACGGCTTGTATGAACACATCAATGAGTCTTTGATTACTTATTTTTTACATTACATCAGAGTGACATGTTAACCTACATTTGCTACTTATTTGCATAAAATAGCACAATCTCCTGAAATCTCAGACCCTCGTTGAAAAAGAATGGATTCTAATCACATCATCAGTGCAAATTGCAGTCAGTGTGAAAGTACTAGCTGCAGGAGCCTAACAGTCTACATTCGCACTGGGAGTGGCCATGTCACTGCTCATTTGCATAAAAGTAAACTCAGCTCAATTTTGTTGCATCACCGATGGTCGCAGTCGCTCGCGTCACCTCATTGCCGGCGCTCATAGCTGTCAGTGTGAACGCCCCTTTAATCAATGAAGCTGTCTACGTTCCACACTTGCCGTGTAGACATTTTCGTTGATTATAACGTTCAAATCTTGTTGCGTCCTGTCGCTCGCTTGCTTATGTAGACAGGGGGATGTATCTGCTGTCTCTGTCTTTCAAACTGACAAAAGCCTTGTTCAAGCGTTCAGACATATATGAGCTTCCTGTCTCTCTCTCTCATTCTTTTCCTACTCTTTTTTACTTTCGCACATATACATACCCCCTACCTGCTTCTGCCTCACTCTCCTCGCCTAGTGAAATTGGTATTCTGCTTTCTCTCTTCACAGTGTGCGTGACTAACTCAAACAGGAATGAAAAGCATATTTTATGACTCCTATTCAAGAAAGTCTCCTCCATCCTCTCCTGTCTCGCTCTGTTCTGGGCCTGTGATAATGAAAGTTAATTAGGCTTCCATGTCTTGCTGCAAAGCACTGAGTTGCCAGAAGAAATGTGGAACAGACAGACAGCATCCAAGTGCCAGGATCAGATCAGATATATTCCACCAGACTTAACTGTAAACACAACTTCAGCCAAGCATTTCTGGGCAGATTCCCCCTCAGCATGAGCTAATCAAGACAAAACCCACATCGTAGCCGGAATAATCCTCCAACATTATGGAATTATTTCGGTATGGCTCTGTAAGAACATTGCGATCTTCTTCTTACTTGTTAGAAAGATAATTGCTCTATTTTAATCTCTTTTATGCAATATTGTGGTGCAGACAGTGAGAAATTAGGTTTGTGGAAAGCTAAGTGTGTGTGTTTTAATATTGCCACACTCCTAAGTATATTATTCGGTGAAACTAGCTCCATTTTGGTTACGTAACGTCTCACTGAAATGAGAGAAATTGAATGTGAAGTTACAATCGAAGTCTGAAACCACCAAAACACATTTAAGGACCCCAAGCAAGTTTGGAGAACACAATTTTCTTTGCTGCGTAAATGTATTTCGCATTAAAACAGGAAGTTGGGACAAAACCAAGGGCTTTTTTAAGGCAGCTGCTATTCACACACAAATGGTATGATAGTCTTTCTGCACTTTGTCTAGTGAAATATGCTAAATCCTATACTTACAATATATGCTAATATTAGTAAAACACATTACTTGTATTTGTCTTACAATTTCATAAATAAAGTGTACTGTATGGAGGCCCTGAAGGGACATGGGGATGCAAAAAAATAAGAGATGGGAGAAAACAATTATATTTAAAAGCTTTTGCTGTTGCTGTTAAAACTTATCGCATGCTCTCGCAAATGTATTGCTTCCCTCAAGAAACGTTGGATTTGCTTAAAAAAAAAAAGCATTAAAATGTTGTTTTCCTTCAAACCTTCCACTTTATATCTATCACAAATGTTTTTGCGAGCAAACACAAAAGTTTTGTGAGTGAACGCAAGCGTTTTACAATATATGCATTGACATTTAATTGTTCAGACTTGCCTTGCTTAGCTGACCATAAAACTCTGCTATAGACAAATGTTATTAATGAAGCTGCGGCTGAAGCAATGTTTACTTTTCCTTTTCTCTCTGTCTACGTAACTCATTATCAGCTTGTATGCTGTACTTGAAAAAATCATTACACGAGGTAAACTTGTCTGGTTCCTCTAAACAGAAAGATTGCACATGTGGGCGAGCCAAAGAAAACATCTCCGCTAGTGCTCACAACTGATCTGATGGAGTCTCAAAGAACACGTAACACAAAAAGCGCTATTCTCCAAGACAGTGAGCTAACTGACAGAGCATACAGAAGATGAGGAGACCTTGCTCGCCGTGACCTGTCTCAAGCCCACCAGTCTGAGGAAGAGTGACACCTAGTGGAGGCATACAGAACTTCAGCCTTCACCATCTCATGACTCAGAATCAGCACTGCTATAAAACACAGCTCTCCGGATTATTTTAGCAGGTTTTATGGAAAGTGATTTAAGCTCCGTGATTTATTTGTCATCCTGCTCAACATGTGGGAGGCAGACGATCTTCCACTCCCAAACAAGGCAATCATTTTCCATAAACCACTTGAAAGAATGAAACTAATAAAGCTCTCACAATGAACCACACTTTCGAATCCTGAGATTTTAGCTCCTGTTACGAGCGAACGCACGATTTTGCACAGATGCAAAGGCTTGCATAGATAACATCAGACATTTTTCCAAGTATGTGATTGTCACTAGTGCTTTCTCCGTATCTGCAGAACTGTATTTGGCTTGTCAGCTGCCTCTTTCTGAGATGTAAAGAGTTTCTTTTGGCTTTGTTTCCATGGAGAAAAGATTTTTTTTCATATAAAAAAAAAAAAAAGTTCCAGCCGTGTCACAGTTTGATGGATTCCCTTGTTATGGCTGTTTCCGGCCCCAGCTTTATGAGACAGTTAGCTCCCGCTACACACAACAGACGGCTCGGAGATGGGTGTCATTTGGAATCCGAGCACAACTGAGCCTTTCCACACACACACACACACTCTCCCTCCCTCTCTCTTTCCAAATATCCTGCTGTCCTGTCCACAAGCTGGCTCTGTTTTATTAATTAAAAGCAAATCACTCCTTCAAATGACTTTTTCCTTCATTTTTTTTTTCCCATAGGAGCGGATGATGAGGTGGTATTACATGGCCGGATCCCAATCAGAGAGAGAGGATCCAATCAATCACTCCGTTATCTGCGCTCGGCTCTTCTATTACTCGCGTGGCGGGCTACTAAGTCCTGGCTTGAAGCGTGTGTGTGTGTGTGAGTGCGAATGGCAGTTGCCGTGCCGATAGAGGAGCTGTCATTCGGGTGCCATAGATTAATGGGGGACCCGTCATGGTGTTTAATGTGTTTAATATGGGCCGCCGATGAGGCCGTTACACAGATGCCTCCTCTCGTCAACTACACCCTCTGAGTGATCACCTGAGAAGCGCACTGTGCCAAATGGACAGGGTTTAACAGGTTAGCATGGGGAGTCAGAGCGCAACATTTAAACGCTCACACAAAAACCATGAATTGTGGATAAATCATGATACAGCTCAGGATAGTCTCTAGCAGAGATAGAGCAAAGTCATTTTTACTTTATCGAATATCGGTTTTGTAATATCGGATATCGGCCGTAGCTGTTTTCCTTCTATGAGAATGAAATGTAAGCGGAGATGTTAACGGAGCGGGATCCTTTTTAGTGATTAAAAATAGCTTTCACTGAGGCAACAAAAGCTAAAAATACCAGTAACTTTTAAAAAGGTACTATCACAGTTTAAAAGATCCTTAGAAATCAAGTAGTTGATTATTTAAATTCCACGATATGTAGCGGTAAGTGAGATCTATTTATTTAAAAGTCCCTAAATTACATTTACATATACTATATGACATTTATTTCACTATTAGTCGTTATTTATGTAATTACAGCTGCGTGAAATTGACTTTGTTATCTTCGCAAGTGATGCCGACAGTTTTCGAATATTTGCGTGTACACACTTTGCATAAACATACAAATGCACAATGTGAATATCAATTACAGTTTTAAATAATTACAGGCACTATTGCTGTTATTTCAAGATTTGTGTATGATATTTTAGTGGGAATTTAATTTAGAGCACTGCCAATGACAAGATGACAATAAAATTCATAGACTTTCAACATAAATTTGAAGCCTGCTTTTAAATCAGTAAAAGTAGGCCTACTATATTATGCAACTACACAACAACCCATGAACTGCAACCATAGCTGTGTTCTCATTACCCTTCAAATTACTCAAATTGAAATTGAAAATTGACAACCAACACAGTCCCACTCTCATTTGACGCTTGGTCAAGACCTTTTTTGCGTTGTTTTTTGAAGCTCAAGGTACCCATTTTTAGTCACTTTTCAACATGAAGGGTCCTTCATTGATTTTAGTTGTTTGGTTTAATGTAATGGTTTGCATGCATATATAAATTTATTATATAATTTTTTACTTTTATTGGAGCACCAAACCCCACCCCTACCTTAAACCTACCCCCCTCTGAGCAATATAAACCTGCAGACACACACAGAGGCAAATGCAGTCACAGGTATTTATTGCACAAACTAATCATAAACCAGCAGTTTAAATACATTACAAACAAGTCGTGTCACATTCCAAGTCTTCTGAAGCCATAAGAAGTTTTTATGCAAAGAAGTGGTACAACGCAACTTTTTAATCACTAAAAAGGATCCCGCTCCGTTAACATCTCCGCTTACATTTCATTCAAAACATACCTCCATCTGTAGCACGACGCAATCATTCACGAGATACACAAGAGCCAATGGCATTTCTCAACCAACCAACAAGCATTTTTTGAAATCACGCATAGACTGCAGTGTAAAATCACACCCCTACATATATGCAATTGTGCCATTGTTTTTTAACACTAAGGGTTTCTTTATGAAATTTGATCACATTTATGAAAAGAAAAACGCTAAAGTTGGGCGAAGAAATTAAAATTACGCCATAAACTGATGATCCCCAGGCCATCCTAGATGTGTATGATTTTCTACTTTCAGACAAACACGTTATGAGTTCTGGCTCCTGGCTCTTCCAAGCTTGGTAATGCTGGTGGATAGTGGCCATGATTTTAAAGCTCCATAAATAACATATATCCGCAAGTACTGCATTGGAAAACTAACCTAAACGCCTCCAGGGGGTTATCTTATGTCATATATCATAGGTCAAGTCAGAGGTCATCTCTCAGACTCTCTCGCGAATGCACATATGACTGTTGTAGTAAGTCTGTGATTTGAGTTATGATTTTAAAAATATGGGTTAGGGTTAGGGGTGGGGTTTTGGTGCTCCAATAAAAGTTTGAAGTTCCATAAATCTGATATTTATGGGATAATCGGATAACCTAGATGCTTCTGGGGGTTATCACATGTCCTCTATAGCAGATTGATTGTTTTTTTTTTAAACAAAATTACAGCTCAAATCACTGACTTACGGCAACAGTCATAAGCGCATTCGTGAGAGAGTCTGAGAGATGACCTCTGACATGACCTGTGACGCATGACATAAAAGGACATGTGATAACCCCCCGGAGGTGTACAGGTTAGTTTTCCAACACAGTACTTGCTGATATATGCAATTTATGGAGCTTCAAAATCATGGCCACTATCAACCAACATTACTAAGCTTGGAAGAGCCAGGAAATTGTTTTTAAAAAAACAACTCTGTGTTCATGTGAAAAAAAGACTCCTGGCTTGGGGGTGAGTAAAATATGGGATAATTTTCATTTTTGGTTGAGCTATTTCTTTAACCTGTCGATTTGCTTATGTCTAAATTAGAGGAGATCCTGCATCTACGTTCCAACATCTGTCCGAAATTCTTCCATTAACTGAGAGTATTCTGTTAGTGAGAACCAGCACCGTATTAATTCCCCAGCACACATGATGGTACCCTGGGCCATAAGAGTGCAGAGACTTCAGCAGCAGAGAGGAAGAAGTGTACGAGGTGGCGGTGGCAACGGAGAATGAATGTCTTTATGTGTTCTGTCACCCGTTACTAGCTACAAGCTTTCCCGCATTGATTCGTCGCTCAGCTACACGAACAAATATGGCAGCACTCAAAGCGTACACACAAACACACACACACATCTGCGCACCCACCGCCCACTCCCTGAGTAAAATTCAGTTTCAGCGATGACCTGTAAGGCGGACATTTTGACCTCTCTCCGGGAAAGAGTTTGAGTCGAGGTGTCAGAGAAAATGGGAGCGATCACGGAGCCGTGGCAGTTTGTAGCGCAGGCAGCAGCTGCTGAAGGTGTGATGGGTGTATTTCTGTATCTGGAGAGCTGTAATGGGAGACACTCGCACCTTTCAATCGTCTCCCCACAACAGGGCCTGGATAATGAACGTGTCAACTGTTAACATTCCTGCAATGTGACTCCTCTCCTCCACCTCCTTCTCTCTGTCTGCATCTCTCATATTCTGCCTACCTCCTTATCCTATTGGCTTTCTCTCTTGCTCCCACTTGCTAATTTTCACTTCTCTGTCTCTGTCTCTCTCCGCCAACCTCCCACTTCCTCCCAGCACATTTCACTCTCCCTCTCCTCGCCCCATCTATCACCTCCCCCTACAATGTTCTCATTTAATCTTTCCCTCCAGAAATGCGTTCAGCTCCAATCATCTCAGATCACCTCGGATGACTTAGTGCTGTTGTTGCCGCTATTACGGCCGATATTACCTGTGCTTTCTCACAACTGCTGATAAGTATGTTAGAAACCTCTCTCGTCTCCATGTCAGGACCTCTTCACCAGAAGAGACCGCTTAAGGCTCAACAAAGCCAGAGCTACGGCTCATTTCTCTTTGTTTGCGTCGCCGTGTCGAGCGCCCGTGACACATTGCACCTGCTGTGTGAAGCACATCTGTGTGGACGAATCTGTCCCTGTTGGCATAGCTCACCTGATTTCTTTTAAACAGCTGCTTTTAAGAATTACGAGAATTTGTTTTTTTTTATTATTTAAAAATGTACATGCCCTTGTAAACTTTAGTCAAATAGATTGACTTGTATGTTTTCTCTGATTGCCCAAATTTCCAATGGACAAAATCTAGTCCCGCCCAATATTTTATTTTTTCTGAGAAGCCATTACTCGGATATGCCACAATAGGAGCTTTAGGAATAGGACTTTAAGTAAACAAAACTTCATGTGAAAAGACTTCCTGTTGATCATGGAAGCAGTAATTCATCAAATGATGGAGAGGATCGTCATACAAGATAGACAATTGTTTATGGATAATTGTTACATTTTTTGACAGCTGTGGAACAGTAATGTTTAGTAATGGAGAGCTAAAACAATGCAGACAATGTATGCAAATAAACCATGCTTTTGGTGGGTGCAGTTCAATTGTTAGTCAATCTCCCCACCCAAACTCTGTGGCAAATATGTATATTTAATATGCAATATCCTTTACACCTGTCTACAAATTTGCATTTTAACATTGCTTTCAAAAGGATAGCAAGAGTAAAATAGACTAGCACAAAAGCAGATATAGAAAAGAAAAGAAAAGAAAAGAAGAGATTTTAAAGTACAATATATATAACAATTCCATATGTTTGTGGCTGAGCTAGTACAAGGGGAAGGTGCATGATCAGGTTTTTTTGAAGGTTGTGATGATTTCAACAGATGACCCTATTATGGATTTTTAAAAATAACCTAACCTTTTAATGCAGTGTGTAAAACAGCTCAAGTAAATGAAAACAAAGTTTTAAATCAAAAAGTGTACAGTGTATAAAGTTAAGGCCCCAAATTACTTCAAACAAAATGAAACAAACTGAAATTACAAAATTTCAAATAAATCAGACTAAAACAAAGTTTGTTTTGGTAGTTTGAATCGGCTAACCAAAGCAAACTTTTTGGGGAGTTTGTTTTGGTTCCTCAACACCTTTGAGCTACCATTGGTCTGAGGCGGTTACACAATCGGTGGGTGTGATCTGAAACTCCACCTTCTTTGACGCTGGATTTTTTTTCCCGTTTCATTTGTCATTCAGCCGAGGTCAGGCAAGGGAGCAACATCACTATATAGCTGAGTTGCCACCGATATATATGTCTGCACCTGTAGTGATCGCTTTAAAAATTCAGCAAAAACAATTAATTCCTACAAAGAGATTACAACAAAGCTTGTGTGTACGACCCAGGGTTAAAAGCGACGTAGAGAAACAACAAACAAGTTTTCCAAAGCCATGAAAAGAATGGAAGCAAGCAAATAAGTATTACAACATACTGCTACTGTCGTCCTTCTTTTCAAAAAGCGAATTAAAAAAGGTAAACAATAAATAAACCTTTTTTTAATCAAACTTATATGCTACGTGCAAGCGTCTCGTCATGTTTACATTAATCTACACCGAATGACAGAATGTTAGGATACAGTAAACCGTCTCAGCCATTTCAAACTTTTTTTTGCCCTCAAATGGAGAACAAAAAAGAACTTGTTTGAAGTATATATTAAAGCAAAGGAAATATTTGGAAAAAATTAATCGTTAAACCAACTTTGGGAATCTTTGAGCAGCAAGGTAAAAACAAATGCAAATTATAAGAGTTTTTTGACCGTTCATGCATATCAACCTATACTGTATTTTATGTTGGGAGACACCCAAACCCAAAATATGAACCTTTCAAATCCCGCAATTGGGCCACTTTAAGACAGTGGGAGGGAAGGTTTAGTAAATTGTCTTTGCAAAATTTGTCTAATTCACCAAAGAATGTGAGTGATTCACCAACTCAAGTGATTTGTTTGTGAACTGGATATTACTTTATGCTCAACTGATCAATTGCGCTTGAGTACTTACTACTACATTTCCAGATGTATGGACGAAACACGATGGTGCTCAGTCAGACTTTTCAAATGTTCAAAAGTAAAAAAGACAAGGTTGGGTGGACGAATGTTCTTTGGGCTGAAGGGTGACAGTTAATATTACATGTTCTCAGAGGTGACATGAGCCCCCATGGAGCAGGTGCTAAGTGCGTGTTGAGTCACCATTGCCTTGTGCGGGTGGGTGAAAATGCCATTTACCTGAGCCAATCACAAAGAGCCTACTCGCCTTCTCCCGGTGGGCAGTCCAGACTCATTTAACAGCTGTTCCCCCTCTGTCTATCTCTGGCTCTCTGGAGATCATGAGATCCATCACTGACCAGGCACCTGCAGAGGCCATGGGTTAAGTTTGCATTATAGCGAATCCCCATGATTCCAGCTCACTGAACTCAATCTTGTTTAATATATAAAGATGTGCTTTTTAATTATCTTCATGTCATGTTACATTTCCGCCGCAGCACCTGGGAGAGAAAGGCGATGCGTCACTGCACTTCCTCATCTCCTTTGTTCTCCCTTTCCCATTTTGCGCTCTCTTTCCTTGATTTTTCCATCTTTTTCTTGATTTGATTGTCTCTCTGCCTGCGGCCCCCCTCCCAGTCTTCTTTTGTCATGTCCGATCCTTCCCATCTGTGCCGCAATTCATGCAACACTTATTCAGACCCGGCCTGTTAATGCAAGTGATAATGAAACAAGTGCAGCCTGGCGTACAACCCCAAAAATCATGCGAAATATTTCTGTTCTAACACCTCGCATCTCGCTCTCAATCTCACACGCCCGTATCCTGGACATGGGGCGAGAGTATTTTCCTTCATCATGTGTTGATCGCTCTCTCCCAGGAATTGTATCATAACACTAATCACTGTCTGCTTTGGAATGACAGCATTCCCCGCCGACAAGGGAATAAAGGGAATACCTGGCTAATTACTCCCTCGTAAGCTTGGGCCTGCTGAGGGTCTAATGAGCGTGCACGAGTCTACCGTTGAGCTCTGATTTCAGATGAGAAAAAAGAAGTGTCAAGTTAGCTGGAGAGGGCCAGAGGAGGTGAACTTGTCTCCCTTGATGTGCACTTAATTGACAGGAAGCCAATGTGCGGGAAGAAATCCCCAAGAGCAATTATTAATAATGGAAGACGGAGAAATATTTATACACACAGAAAAACCTGATCTAGCGGCTTTCCTTTCGCTGGGTCACCTGCCTCCATCCTGTTACATTTCTTGGCATTCACTGGTGCACTTCACCGTGCCTTGCCTATTCAAGTCGTTTAATGTGAAAAACACGCCGGTGCTGTCCGTTCCTGGCGGAAAATAGAGTTCTTTGCAGGAGAGAGCGCATGGCGGAACTGCCGGGGACATGTGAGACAGCTGGGGTAGACAGCCAGCAAAGTCGTTTAACCTCGAGACACCTGAAATGGACCTGATACTCTCGTGTAATTTCACCTGGAAAGCGGTTTGAATATTCTATCTGAATTCCGCATGAAGAGTTCAAAAGTTTGAACACTTCACGCCCATTTTTGCATTCCCAGAGAGCAGTCAGGGAGGAAATAACTCGATTTCTCTGTAAGCTTCAAAAAGAAGGCAGAGCGCTGCGACTGTAACAGATGTTACGATGTATTTTGGTTTCTATTTGCGGCTGAGGCCTTAATACCAAATTACAGTTTACTCTAATGGAAGATTGGCTCAATTTTCTGGCCACTGAATGGGCCAGCTGGAACAGATGTTGAGCGCGTGAGATTGTTTATGGATTGCTTGTGTTTGTTTGCTGCCTTGTTATGCGCATCTTTCCTCTTGTTAACAGGTTTATGGTTAGTGGGTGTTGCGGCACACTGTGTCCGTGCAGGATCTGGAATGTCGTTTCATGGTGTTTGGGCATAACAAGGTATGAAGAACGGAATTTTATGGGAACATCCCTTTATGAGAGGCAACATCGGCGCGTCTGGAGATGTGATTTGTACAAAGAAGCTGAGATCTCAGCTTAGCCCACACACACTGAATATTCTAGGACAACAGAGGTGGGAGTTAGAATAGTTTTCCCCAACAGATGAGGCTTTTGTTGGCGCTACAACACCTGCCTGCCAGTCTACCTGTCTGTCCGCCTGTCTTTTCAACTGCTGCTTCATTTTGTCGCTCTGTTCAGCATTAATATTTGAGTTTGGAGGATTCAAAGTCCGACTCTCCATATGTTGTTGCTAGTGAATGCAGATGTTTGCTGGCTAACAAGTCTTGGCTTGAAAGGCATGTGTGGCGCAGTGTATGGAAATCCAAGTTTGACGTGAATGGCTGTGTGATGCGGCTTTGTGGAGGAAAAGAGGGTGCAGTTTATAAAGGGACTTTACACCTCCACACACAAAGAACTTTTCACTTAGCGATCTCCTTAGGGAACACTTTACAACAACATATTATCTCCCCAACTCTTCTCTTCCTCCCTCTCTCTCTCCCTCCATCTTCTCTCGCTCTCCCTTTCAGGGGTAGCTATCTAATTCTGTGTATTAAAAAGTGCCTGCGGTTCTTAGCTGTTGAATATTTCATGTCTTTTAATTTTTTCTTGCTGCTAAGAGTAACTTTAACAGTCATTCTCTTTCTCTCCCGCCCACCCCCCCATCCCTCAAACCCACCGTGAAATTACATTTAGATTCATACATACATTTCATAGTGCCGGTAATCTGTAAAACAAACCCATCCCTGTATGGTGGAAATGAACGATACATCACACAGAAATATGTGTCTATGTACGATCACTTCACAATTAACACTGTGTGATATTTAGAGTGATATGAACAACAAAAACCAAGCTGAACTGAAGTGTCAAACGGCTAATGGCACTTTCAATGAATATGGTAAAACGCCGTAAAACAACAAAAATCAAATTTTAGAAACAATTCTGTTATCTAAAATACTGTATGATTAACACATGACAAAATATGAAGTGGTAACATACATATCTTAATTTGTAGATTTTGGCTTCAATTGTATTAAAAAATTCAGTTGAATATGTTTAAATTACAAACTAAATTGAATTAAAAAACAATGAAATTAGCAAAAACGTCATTATTTAAATCTGCCGAGTTTTAACTTTTTTGTGACAACTATACTGTACTTAATCTGTTTAGGTTTTGCCAACAGCGTCTCGCAGCCAAAAGGTCCCAAAATCGTGCTAATTCATACAAATTCGTACGACCTTGTCTAAAACCCCATGATGGGTAGGTTTAGGGGCAGGTTTACCCAGGTGAAAAAGACATAGTATTAAATGTATTTACAATATGCTTGAAATTCAACTAGTATGTTTATAATACATTTGTATTCCCAACATGCTTATTTAAAGTGCATTAAAAATATATTTAATTGTATTTTAATATATTTCTAAAAAATATACTAGAAGTACTTTTGTATTAAATATATGCTTAGTTATACTTTCACGAAATATGCTAAACACAAGCATACTTCTAATATATTTTTACAAAGTGTACTAGAAATACTGTTGTATTAAATATATGCTTAATTGCACTTATTATGATTATGCTAAATGCAAGCATACTTTTAATATATTCCTAAAAAGTATAGTAAAAATACAATTTTAATAAATATATTCTTAGTTACCCTTTTAAGAAATATACTAAAATTAAGCATACTTTTAGTGACGTTTTAGTGTATTTACAGAAAACACACTTGTGTTTCTCATATTTTGTATTTTATGTGTAGCTACTTTGTGTAAGAACATTAAATAATTAAATTTTTAGTGGGTTTTTAATGTAATTCATAACCATGTCTACACAAAATGCAAAATATTTGCAATATGTACATATTTCAAGAGTTTCCTGGTTATAGAATTTGTATAGCACAAATTTGGCGAGCTGTCTGGGGAGCGAGCCGGGAAAATGGCGGACTCCGAACTCTAGGGAAGAGAACCCTAGCGAGGGTGAGCGTGAGGGTTCGGTGTTTGGCTCGTTCTCCGTCTGCCCCCCTGACGGGAAAAGGGATAAAGGATGAGAAAGGGGAGGAGGAGGGTTGTGATGAAAGCGAGATGTGGGAACGTGGATTAGGAAATCGGCTACCAGCCGTGAGTGATTACTGCGTACACGATCCTCTCTAAACCATGTTTTTTGCAAAACATAAACTTTAGAATTGTAAGTATTTGGAAAAGTATAAAGTAAAAGTTTAACATTTGCAATGTACAAACGTTTGTCAACTATTTATTAAGCATTGCAATGGCCTGTTTAAAATATGTTGTTTATGTTGTTACTTTGGTTGATTACGTTGTTACCCTTTCAGTCAAATCACTACGACGTTACATATGGGAACTCGCCAGAGAGACCTATCTGCTTTGAGCTTTTACTAAAGGCAAATGAATATTGGCGTGCACTGATTGCGCTCAGGTGCACCTCATCACTGCGTGAGTATAAGAGAGCGCACGCATAGTGCACCTTCAGCTTTTCGCTTCAGAGCTGTTGCTGCTTTTTGGAGCTGAAGATCCCTGGGCTTTTGATTACGGAAGAAGAAGGTGATCGTTGGAGATGTTCCCGCAAGACCTGCTCTCTTGTTTGTCAGCGTTTCTGGGTGGCTGACAGCGGATCCTGCGAGCTGGTGGCCTTTTTCAAGGCCAGCTATGCCAGTCTTCGTTTATCCAGTAAGCATAGTTGCCGCGTTTGGGTCCTCCCTGGGTGACCAGGAAAAAGAGCTATTTTTCTATGGTTGGTGACGCATTCTGTAACGGGATGTCGATCTTGCCATGCTTTTCTTTGTGTGGAAGTTTCCTCACCTCGTCGGACGGTCACGAGCGCTGTCTGTAATGTCTGGGCCGAGAACATGCTCAGTCAGCATTCGTGGAAAGCCAATGCGTTCATTGCGAGGTGGTGACCTTGGCTACATTAAGATTGCAAGAATTGGAAAAATTGGATAAAAGATATTTGAAAAAACATTTAAAATCTTGCCCGGGGAAGCTGCCCTGAAGAGTTTGTCACATGCTGCGGGCAGGGCCATAAAAGTTGGAACAATAAACCACCAGCCAGTTTTGTAAACTTTAACAGATGGCAATCTAAACAGATGCAAACCTTACAGCCACGAGAACCGAAGGCTTGAGTATTAACGACCTAGCAGGAAGATCCTTTTTGAAGACTATGTGTGTGTATCCTGATCTGAGTATATAAGGCAAAGTTTAGAACAAAACGAGAGGATTTTCTCTGCTTAACAGGGTCCTCCATGTGGAAACACGAAAGAGTCCTGGAAAACGTCCAGGCCTTTTCCTTGTGACTAACATGTTTCTTCTGAACAGGTATGCTTTAATTTCTAATAGAATTGAATTGGCTTAAGTATGATTTATTTTAATTGGAACCGGATGAAATTCTCATTTCTAAAAATTATGTAATGACCAGTGTATGCATTCCCTTGGAGGGAAACTACATGTTTAAATTATGTAATTAATTTAATACTATGGTTTGATCTATTAAAGTGATGCATCCTTTTAAATTAAAGACTGGAATTGAATTTCATACAGTTTAAATTATGTAATTGGGTTTAATATTCTATCTGAATTACTCAATGTTGTGAATTCTGTTAAATTAGAACTGAATTGGATTTTACATTGTTTAATTATGTCAATTGGTTTTAATCATACCTGAAGAATAAATGTTATTTGATTCATTGATTGTTGAAATCTTTTACTTCAAGTAGGGTGTGTAGATGGCCTTCGGCCTCACCCGGAAACAGGTAATAGAAAATAAACAAGTTTAAAATGAATCAAATCTCTAAATTAAAACAACTCAATCCAAAACCAGCAATCAAACCAAAGTTTAGTATTGCAATCTGAATGTAATAATTACTTAAAAATTTGGAGTCAGATTAAAACGAGGTAACTTAAATTTAATATAACTAAAATTATAAATGAAACCTCAAAAGTAAAAGTAAAAGTTAAATGCAAAACTTAAAGGGTCAAATTGTAACTCTGTAACTTAAAAAACAAAAGTTAGAAAATCCCCTGGGAGTGTTTTCTCAGTCTTGAACTGCTGGAGGGCGAGACACGTATCCGCCCAAAATAGGCGGTACCTTACAGGGTAACCTGATCTCACAGAATTGTGTGAAATAACCACAAACTCTTAATGCATAATTCCGTGTTAGTATCACGTAATGACCGAAAATTGCGTGATACTGCCACGTAAAAGATTACAACGTAATTAAGTGAAAGGCATCAGCCGTGATCCACTCACGGATTACTGGATTTATTTCATATACAATTTGTACTTTTATTGTAGCACCTTAATTATCCCCGCTCCGTTAACGCGTTGACTCTTATTCAAAAGACACTCTCGTCCTGTAGAATGACGCAAATGACACACAAGAGCCAATAACATTTCACAACAGCATGACGTGATCGGTCACGAGACACGCGAGAGCTAATAGAATTTTACAACCAAGGCTGACGTAAGGATACTCCAGATGGCATTTTTTAAATTTGAGCAAAGTGGCCGCTGCCTGCAGCAGAGATGAGTCACGGCGAACGGAGAGATGTAGTTGTACCTGCTGGTTTATCTTGTGTTTTAGTAACAGATGGTAGGTTTAGGGGCAGGTGTTGGGTTACTTGCTCATAAATGTTTAAATAAATGAATATAAATAAATCTGTTGTGACCGTTTACAATGATAAATCACACCCTAATACATATACAAAAATGGCAATATAATTAACCAATATTTGAATCCAAATCCGTGCGTGGATCACCGATGATGTTTGTCACTGAATTACATTGTAATCTTTTATGTGAGCCCATCATGTAATTTTCGATGACTACGTGATACTAACAAGGAATTATGCATAAAGAGTTCGAGGTTATTTCATGCAATTCTTAATATCAGGTTGGTTTTGAAGCATGACAGCTGGTTCTGAGCTGGTCTTGAGCAGGAGCTAGTTGTTTAAGACCAGCACATGACCAGTTTAAACCAGCTTATAACTAGCTAAGGACCAGCTTAGACTAGCCCAAACCAGCTGCCAAACTACAAAACCAGCATGTGGTGTTTTTTAAACATCAAATTAATATCAAATTACCCTGCATGAATAAACATTAAAGGATTTTAAGATATGTTGAGAACAATTTTTTTTTCTGGTCTTTCCAAATTTATTTTCAAATGCACATCCTGATAGTAGTATGTGTTCCTAGGTCATCATATTTTTTTGACCCTGGATCAATATTTTAGTTCAAAAGGGAGTTATCCCTAAAATCGGAGGAAATTATAGATGACTTACACTGATGTACAAGCAAATTGGCTAATTAGACTGTTATTCCAGGGTCAACAAAAATGTAGGAACATATCGCACTCGGTAAAATCAGGTTCTGTATTTCGAATACTTAAAGGATTAACATTTCTCAGGAAGAGCCCTAGTAAGCCACCATGACTTCTTGAAGTACACAAACAGAGTGTAAATCATGTTAGAGGCCAATCATTTCAGTCTCATGTCTACATCGAATGCAGCTCTCCTGATCTAAAATATATATTGCTTTTTTATTCTGTAAACTTGAATGGAACAGAAATTACCTTCTGGGTATTTATAGTTAGACGTGATGTCCTCATATTCGCTACTGTCCTTCTTTTTAGTCACAAGGAGTTTTCCCACATATGTAGAGTCTACATAGATATTCTTCTTTTGTCCAGACTTATCAGATTTATAGAATATCACATCACTGTTTATCTGAAGACAGGAAAAATATTTGTTCCCCATGTTCTTTTGTATATAGCTAAGATTTTAATATCTTCTAATAAGTCTACAAGAACAGACATGCTTCTTACCTCTGCAAAGACAAACTTTGCATCAAATGGATAACTGAGCTCTCCCTCTTTTAAGGCATTGACAGATGTTGGGCCACACCGATAAAGACCTGCATTGGACAAGTAAAATAGCTAATATGTAATACTTATAATATAATATAATACTTGAGTCAAAAAGGTACTTTTATGATGTGGCAGGAGTGGTGGCAAGGATCCTACCATCACTGGTCTCCTGAGGAGTGCTGTCCACCACCTGCCAGCCAGAGTATTTTTCAGGCAGATCAATCCTCTTCATGTACACCTCATTCCAGCAGTGGTAGTTCCTGTGAAGTAAAGAATTGCACCTAAGCATATTACCAACCAACTTGACAACAACATCATATTGGCTTCATGGTATATCATCTAAATAGTAAGATGAATAGAGTTGGAGACCAGTTCTATATACAATCCTTTATCTAACAACAACTTTAAGTAAATGTTAACAGATTTGACAAGAAATTGGAAAAGGACAAATATTGGATCTGTGTGTTAAGCCTTGGCTTTTAAACACACCTTATTATATCAAACCTCTTGGGATGTAACCCTTTTAGCGAATCTCACCAGACTGAATCTCTCGTTCGGCTTCTGTCCACTTTCCCATCTTC
Organism: Enteromius viviparus; assembly: GCA_032353835.1. Taxonomy (NCBI): domain Eukaryota; kingdom Metazoa; phylum Chordata; class Actinopteri; order Cypriniformes; family Cyprinidae; genus Enteromius; species Enteromius viviparus. The sequence goes on from JAUCNO010001440.1 coordinate 859,483, forward strand.
GTCCAGCACAATGTCTGTATTCAAGTTTCCCGTGTTATCATGAGCAGAGTTGAAATTGGTGATGACCCGTCCAGGAATCCCAAGACTTCGCAATACTGAGTGGGTTGAATAGTTGTGGCAAAATAAAAAAATACATTTTTAAAAAGAGTAGAATGACGATTCTTGCATACTATTTTAAACTATAGAAACTAAATACACCCCAACATATCATCACCATACTCACAAGTGTTCAGCACACCAGCAAACACCCAGCACTGCGCAAAGCCCACTGGCTCACAACCATCTTTGGCATATTTGAGCAGGATTTCAGGACTTCCAGTCCAGGCAGTGGGTGCTGTGCCGTCAGTGTATTCACCACTCCAGTTGCCGATCAGGACACCATCATCGTCTTGAGCATTCATCTGAAAATAAACCACCAAATATAAAATGGTTGCTTGTTCATGGATTTGTCCATACATTGATTCTTATTATGCAATTATACCAAAGCTGATCCTTGCCGAACTACTTCAGTGGCATTTCCACGGAACAGTAATGGTACTTTCCCAGCATCCAGTACCATTAGGCAGGCATCCAGAACCCCTTTTTCAAACTACAGTAAACCACACAAGAAGTTAATTCAAGGATGTCCAATCCTGTTGTTGGAGGGCTACCTTATTGCAGAGTTTATTTCAGCACTGATTAAGCATACCTGCATCAGTTAATAAAGTTCTTGAGGATTACCTTGGCTGTGTTTTAGATTTTTTTTTTTACTTTCCTTCCTTTGTTAACTTCTCGCTGTACTTTATTGCCCGGGTTCTATGATTGTCCTCTACTAGCAGAACCCTTGCAATGAGTTGAATTGGAATGTACTAAGCCTTTTGTTATTCACATTTCATTTGTATTGGGGTTTGATTGGCTGTGTTACAATCATGGCGCATTATGGTATATGGAGTTTCCTAAAGTGTACATATGAGTAGCCCTTGCTCTCTCAGTCAAAGTAAATGTGTTGAGGGTCTGTCCATATAATGTTTCCTCATCAACTTGGTGAAGAAGAAAGTACCTCAAAGTGATAGAAGGGATTTCCAAATGGGGAAAAGCTCAGGGAAGTTTGCGAGCCGAAGGCTAATGATACATGCAGCAACTTTTTTAAACACTGCTACTTGGGCACTTTCCAATTGAGAATGTTGATAATCTAGATTATTAGGTACTGTGTCTCACCTGGTTGCCCACTGACAGCAACACTGCACAATAGTGTCGCCCAGAGTGCAAAGTAGATTCACTCTAGTGTGCCTCTCACCCTGCTGACAAAAACAGCATATTCTGGATAGGTATGTTTTGATGCTGGTTTAAGTTGGTCCTTTGCTGGTTTAAGGTGGCCGTTTTGCTGGTTTATGCTGGTCTTTTGCCAGCATGTGACCAGCATAAAAAAGCAAAAAGACCAGCATAGACCAGCATAAATCTGATAAGTACCAGCATAAACCAGCAAAAATGACCATCTTAAATATACCTAACCAGCTATTAATACCTATAATCCATATAGTGGGGCAGTTGGAGGGCTATATACTAGTGAGGCTGTCTAGACCAGTCCTTCTGCATGCTTATTCTCGATCTTGTGCATGTGCGTACGAAGAATTGTTGGTGATTGGAAGATACAAAGCATAAACTTTTATGCATCTTTCAAGAATCACTGAAATCAGGGATGGCAAACTCAGAGCCCTTCAGAGTTTAGATGTAACCCTAATAAATTCAACTAATCAATTCCTTCAGGCTTAATTGAAAAGTATAATGTGTGTTGGAGCAGGGTTGGAACTAAACTCTGCAGGGATCCAGCCCTCCAGAAATTTAGTTTGACATCCCTGACATAAACTGAGTTGGGTTTTGATGGCAAATGATAAGGTAAGCAACTTTACTAGGATTCAGCTTTGTGATTAAAAAATGCACTTAGAAACTTTCAGGCAGTTGCGTTTGAGCAGGTTGGAGCTAAACTCTGCAGGAAAGTGGCCCTCCAGAAGTAGGATTGGACAGCCCTAGGTTAAATGATGCTACATGTATATGTGAGTTCGGTTTCACTTTATTTTGATGGTCCCTTTAACATATTCTGTTGATTATAAGTAACATTGCTCCTACATATCTACTAACT
>JAUCNO010001440.1:861701-877057 GCA_032353835.1 Enteromius viviparus
GCATCTTAACACAGAACAATGACACTGACATGTTTTAAGATATGTCAGAGCAAGATATTTTCATCTGAGACAGCTCAGACATGCAATTTAGTCTGCCAATAGCTTAAGCCTTGTCTGTGAAACTGGTAAATTGATCTAAAGTGATATTAAAAACCACAAAAGAATGGGGCCCTTTTGAACTCTCTTTTTCTCAAAGACTCCTATTATAAGCAACATAACAATTCTCAACATTAAACCCTTTAAATATAATAAGAAATGTTTCTTGACAAATCCGCATATTAGATTGATTTCTGAAGGATCATGCGACATGAAGTTAAGATCAGCTTTGCAACAGGAATAAATTGACACAATATGTCACGATATTACGGCTTGGTGTGCAATTAAAGCTAAAGGCACAGCTGATCTGATCTATGATCACATCTAAGACAGAATCTAGCCTCAGAAGCATGTCCACTTTATAATACATGTGAATGACATCTCGTAGATTCAGTGTTTTATAAAGTGTACTGTATTCCAAAAGACAGCACCACACACAAAGGTCTGGGCTAAGCTCTAAATATCCTCTTAACCTAGAACCACCCATGGCAGACTGTACTATTGTTCCTTAATTGGAATGCAACATATTTTGTTGTATTAGTCAATCTACAGTGCACCACTAATTGTGGGTTCGGTACGCCATCAATATTCCTAAACACAATCCATACTGCCGCATGGATGTTACAAGAATGAGATTAATTTCCCATTTCTTACTCCTTTTCTTGCGGAAAGAAGTAATTATTAGTAGTATTATTTTAAAAACCGCCTTCACTGTTGTTCCTTTGGCATTTGTATTCAACCTCCATGCAATATAATACGGCAGCAAATAACCTCATCATTAAGTCCATATCAGCCATGAACATGCTTCATTGTTTAGAGACACGTTTTGTTTTTTTTCCCCCCTCACAAAATAATGGAACTTCTGGTAGATAATGCGTCCGTTTGAAGAAAAGACCAGGGAGTGTCAAGCTGAATGTAATGATTTCATAAATGTAAATTCAAGCAAGATTATACTTCCCCACACCAGTTACCAGGGTTTGGCCCTTAGTTACGAAATTAGTTATTCATGAGTGAAACCTTTAGAAAAGGTGACAGAAATGAATTATTAATAGCCAATAGGTCCGGACCAGGACAATATATCTCCTTCTTCCCCTTCGCCACAATATTAATTAGTCATTTAAGTGTCATAAATAAGCAATATGGATGGAGGGTGCGGGAGTTGCATGATTACATACTAATTACCCAATCAGAGGTGTGCTAATTAATTTCTCCACTCACGTGAGTATGGACTGCTGTACAGTTTATCATGATCAGATCGAACAGTGCATGGTAGTCTCATTTAACAAGACATCTGACTACTGAAACAGAAGCTGATCCACTTTGTAGCTTATTCTGGCCTGTTTTAAAAGAAACCGCCTGACTAACATGTAAAATGACCAAGCAGAGCTTTCTTTTTATTGCCATGTTTAGAGAGGAGCTCACTGAAAGCTTATATCTAAGCATGCTCAAAGTTCTACATTTATTCGTTTAGCAGACACTATCATTCAACGACTGCTTTAGCATAATCAAGGATATCTTGAGCGTCTTAAATGTAACTCTTGAATATATTTTACATTAAATAACAAAGAGAAGTCCCAAGTACCTTACATCGGTAACATCCTGCGCACTTAAAATATGGAATCGTTTGAAAGCCAGACAGAACATAGTATCTGACACACAGCGCAGGTAAAATGGTAGTGTATATCAGATGGATGGCTGAACTGATGTCAGAGCAGGACTTCCTGCTGGGAAGATGGCAAAAAGTATGCACTAGCGCGAAAGAGAAAGACAGAGAAAAAGAGAGGCAATGTTCAAAACAGCATACTACCGTACAATTATTCCTACAAAAAAGTACAAGAGTGCTCACTGCATATACAAAAATGCAATGCCCGTGACTTCAAGAGGACATTGGATGCAAAATTCACTTTTAGATGGTATTTGCATATAAATATGTCTTAGCAGTGTGTGGACACAACCACTCTACAATGATAAAAAAATCTTTTTAATTTTTTCTTTATGAATGGTTGGGGCAAGCAGTAGCTCATTATCATTTAAAGGGACATGCTCTAAAAAAAATTGTTTTTTGACTAAGTAAAAGGTGTTGTTTTACATAACTATTGAGGAATTTTAACCAAAGTGCATTGCAGACATTTCTTGAAGACACCCTAAGAACCATATCAACTTGTGGAAAATGGACATCTGTCCTCCCTTTTATCCCTCCATTTGTAATATGTTTAAGTAATTTTATCCACAACTTCAGCTTTCTTGACTGCTAAATGTTTAAGTTTGCCATTCTATGGCACCTTTATTTACCTTGGTATAGTTCAATAATAACAGTTCGGTACATAGAAATGACATACTATGAGTCTCAAACACCAATGTTTCCTCCCTCTTGTGTAAATCTTCTGCATGAAAAAGACCACTGAAAAACATGCGAATCAGAACATAACACATACTGTGACAGTCGGGATCACTACGCCCCCAACATTTGCATAACGTACTGTATACATGCCCATGCTAGGCCAGCCACCAGCCAAACCTACACAACCCAATCACCAGATGTTCTGCAGGTATCGTGAAGAAACAAGTGAGGTCAATAGCGAAAAAGGCTGGGCATGGAAATTTACATTATGTTCCAGGCTGTGCAGGGGAAGTGAAGTGCAGTGATGGTTTGGTGTCTGTATTTACAGTAAGGCAAAGAAACAAATAACATATTCTAATAAAAAAATGCGACCCACTAAAGGAACATTGTTAGCTTGCTAGCAGTAGCATGTTACATTACATGTACAGTATAATTACTCAATGATATAACTGCGGGAGAAAGTATTGAAATATATATCCCCGTCTTTTCTTCCTGCTGTGAACTATTGAAACTAGCTATGAAACAGCCAATCAGAGCAGAGCTCAACATTATTATTCATGACACTTCCAAAAAAGGTAAAAACAGACCATTTCATTCTAAAGTTAGGTTTGTAAATGGACATGTAAAACTGTTTTTTTCGTAGATTCTCTGCCCTTACCTAAGCCACATACCTTTTGTGTCCTTATCAGCGAACATTTAAGACATTTTAACAACAAATTTGGGTTAAAAAGCAAAATAAGTGTGTTTTTTAAAGGTAATCAAATTAGAGCAAGAAGTCTGCAACATCTGGAGAAAACTATCAGTTATCATTGCAATCCATCTTAATGTCAGTTGTTTAGCTGTTAAGGAATTTACTAAGGAAATGAAGGAAACTACTTCTCATTCTAGAGTCACAGAATAATGACACCATGACAGCATTGATTGGCTCTGATTGAAGGACAATTCTGACCTGTGATGTCATGAAACAAGCACTACTCGCATCATGTTTTCAAACACTTGCATTCTAAATATAGTTAAAGCTTGAGACAGAGCAGATGAGATATGAGATGAAATAAGAAAAGGATGGATGCTCTTACTCATACACTCCAATGCTGATTGAGTTTTTTTCTGAAACATACACACACTCACACTCTAATTAAAGGTTAAGCCGATTCCACCACAGTCTGATAGCACTGAGAGGCAGAGGATGTACCATTTAAAAAAACCCAGTAATTAATGCTGCTCACTCTGCAATCACACGAGAAAAAGGTTGAAAGGCGCAAAAGACTAAATATACGCTCAAATAGGAACAGCGGCAGATCACATTTTTTTTCCTTTCCTCTTCAATAGCCCTGTATTCCATCAATGACACTCACCTTTCACAAACAGAGCAAAATTCGTCCACACCTCACTTCCTTTGAACCAGAAAAACAATAATTATTTCTTTAAAGGGGAGCGCTAGAGAGAGAGAGAGAAAATGATTTTAATTAAATTTATAGCTAAAACAGGAGGTACCTGCTTTGGTGGCATCCAGTGTTGGTAGTAAAAGGTTTGTTTAGCTCTTAAGGTAGTTTACAGGAGGTCAGTAATCCCTCCGCATGCTGCTAGCAGTAAAACACATAACCCCAGCTCATGCTCTACGAAACACGGTATTGGTGCAGAGCTTAAGCTGCCAGCCGCCGAGAAAAAACCCCAGAATTTTTTTTTTTTTTTTTCGTCCAGGCGGGTTTTTCTCCTGCTCTTCAGTCGTGCTGTTGGACGCCTGTATTTTGGGGATTAGTAGCTTAATCGACCTTGTAATGGGGAGATCAGAGCAGCGTGGAGCCATGGAGAGAAGTTCTCACACACATATACACACGCTTATTCTTTTGCAAACACACACATACACACAATCAACACCCACCGTGCTGAGTCTCTCTAGAACTTTTTATGTGTACTAGCTGTTTATTTAGCTCCTAAAATAAATAAAGGTTGAAGCAATCTTGCTTTTCAGATACAGTTTTAATCTCAGAGGGAGGGTGGAGATATGGTCACCGAGAAAACATGCAAAGGCTTGTTCACATTACACATCATTATTACACATAAAGCCTTTTCTGTAAGCCTATCTAACTCTAATTAAGCAGTATTTTTAGAATTATTAAATTTAGAAGGAAATTCTGGGAATGTAAGTTTACATTTTGTCCCTTTATATTTTACAGGAAATTACCGTTAATCATTTAACATTTTTTTCCATAGCAAATCTCACATATTCACTTCTTCTCGATAAAGCTGGATCACAAATGATTTCCACGAAAATAGGTGCATTTAGGCAGATTGGGCAGCTTAGAAGTCAGGAGCAAACGACAACTGCTATGTGCGTTATTTCATTCAACAACAAAATGCTAAATCGGAAACATCTCTGCTGTAAAAGGTGTTGTTTTACATAACCATTTAGGAATTTTAACCAAAGTGCATTGCAGACAATTCTTGAAATTTTCTCTAAATTTTACAGCAATTTACCGTTAATCATTTAACATTTTTTTCAATAGCAAATCTCTAATCTCTCTCTTTCTCTCTCTCTCTCTCTCTCTCTGCAGATCAGCTCCAACAATTCACTGGTTTACGAAGTTGTTACATTGCCAAAAAAAGTTTTGTATCCGTTCTGTTTGTGATCAACGCTCCAGGATTAACAATTTGGTTTTCTAAGTCTGCTGTCAAATAATAAGCAAGTTCTGTTAACTCTTATTGTGAGAGCCAAAACTGCTTGTGTATAGAAATTACATCAAACTGCACAGATGTAAAAAAGGTAAGTGTGTCTGTCCATTTGAGTGCACACAAAAAACAACCAATAAACTACCGGAACAGTTACGTATGCTACAGTATGTTTTCCGTACAAGGATTTAGCCCTGATTTTCCATTCGTCGACAGTTGATGTTGCTCAAAACTGATGAGTGTGCATTTTTAAAGACACAATCTGAAGGAAGCGCAATGTGTCACAGATGCCCAAGAGGTATTTAGCAGTTTAAATATCTAGACCTGTCTGTGACTCCAAATCCTGCAGAGTGAAACGTGTTTTGAATAGAAATGACATTAGCAATGTCAGACAGTCTTGTCAAATAACCTTAAAAGGAACCAAATCAAAGAGAACATTTTTGGTATGAACATGAAAAATAGCAGTATCTACCAATCTAGGTATTTCACTGTAGTCGAATAGGTTATTTAGGTAAATGTAGCTGTTGTACTGGTGAGCAAGTCAACAAGAAGTGTATTGATTTGGATGCTTGTTCCCAGCAAAGGATAAAACTGATTGTATTCTCACCAGGCTTTTTATAGACTCTGGCTAAATCAGTATTACTTCTTTACTTAAACTGCATAACCAGAATGAGAGCATAACTATATGGGTCCAGCACTAAACCAGTACTGACCAAATGATTATTTTTCATCAGGGTGCTTTGATTTTTTTGAGGGCTTGGTGTGGGGCTCACAGTAATATTTCTTTCACCAGTGCGCATTTGGCTAATGCCTGCGAGGAGAAACATGGGAATGCACTGTACAGTCATCCTTCTCTCTATGGGGCGTTAATCCTGTGTTATCTCATATCAGAGATGGTGTAGGGATCGGGTGCATGAGGGATGATAAGATGAACAAACACTGTGGCTCATTAGAGCGAAGACATTGTGTAATCACTGCTCTAATCTCTCATAATCCCAGCATCTACAACCAGCCATACTCTCAGGAGGGGTTTGCCCCTCCACCTCCCCTGCCCTCAGTCACATTCCGGACATTTAGGTCAGCTTTGGTCATCCAGGTGAGACCGGGAAATGTCGGGGTGTTTAGTCCTTCAACCCCAATTACACACACGTAAACAAAGCTGATCGAGACCTTCTGAATGACTATAAACTTCCAAACAGATGTGTTAAGGCAAGTTAGAACAGAACCAGGGATAGCCGATCCTGCAGAATTTAGTTCCAACCCTAATCAAACTGATCTAAAGCAGCAAATAAAGGTGTTCGAAATCATTAGAACAGTGGTTTTCAATCGTGATACTGAGGAGCCACGTCTCCCGTATCTATTACACCTCACTCAGATCATCAGCTCATTTGGAAAGGACTGCACAAACTCAGCTGAGTGTGTCAGATAAAATAGAAATTTGTAGTGTATAGTGGGTCTCTAGGACTAGGATTGAAAACCACTGCACTAGAAAACAAAAGGCAGGTGTGTTGGAGCAGGGTTGAATCTGAATTCGCCTGGAAGGTAGCTGTAACCCAATCTAAACAAGGAAGTCTACAATAATCTGTCAGGATTTCCATTGATCTCGATGGCCAACTTAGAGGCAGTTACAAAAGGATATGGCATTTGACTGACTCTGGAGCAAAAGGAAAATTATGCCATGACAACACTGATTGGCTGACTGCACCACACAAACACATCCTAAACTGGTCACTAGCCTGAGCAGTAATATCAAAGACAGCACACAGGGAAGCAATTGTAATCGATCTTTTTAAAGGGGTCATTGGATGGCCATTAACTAAATAATATACTTGAAAAGGTTTTTTTACACTACCATTGAGAAATAACCAGTCAAAATCAGCTCTGTTTTCATCAAGCCATTCTAGTCCAAGTTGCTTTAAATGCTAATGAGCTCGGCTGAGCCCCTTCCATGGGCTAATGAGCCGTTCTCACGCAACTCGCAATCGCAGACTAGAACATGCAAATATTCATTGAAAAAGCCCACATATTCACTTCTAGATAAAGCTGGATAACAGTGGGAGCGACATATGCAGAAGAAAGTAATTGTTAACAGCCTGATTTGAGAAAGGGTATTTTAAAATAGGGATTTAACACACATTTATGTTTAGAGAACTTGTAAAGTAAATTTTCCATCCCTTTTAAAGCCATCCAATTAAAAAACAATGCAAATTACCAACTCTTGCCTCCTGACTTGTACATACGGTAAGTAACAGTACGGTAAGTATGAGAAGAAACTGAAAGGAGAGTTTGATCTAGAAGGTTTGGTCTAGGTATGGGGCTTGATCCAACATGCTTCTTTAGGTTCAGGTCATGGAAGTCAGCAGCTCTGCCTCTGTAGTGTCATAATTACAATATGGACAATAGTGGCCCAACGACTGTGACATAGACCTTCAAAGCCTTAGATCTGTGTCTTGTCTCATGTACAAGCTTCATTTAGGAGCTTGTGTACATGGCAGAAACTAAATGGATGGGCTGGTCATTTGTGTCATGAAGAGGTACACTGTACACTGTATGCTCTGATTGTACACAGCACATTTTTGCTAACGTACTGTAGCAGGTCTCCAGGTACTCCATGAGTACATCAAATTTTAATACTGAGCAGCATATAAGTACTGTATTTTTTTCACATGTCTTTCATTTTTTTCACTCAGTGCCCTCTCCAACTTTTTCTGCTGCCCGTCTCATTTTCTACTCTTGCTCTTCTCAACCTGCACTCCCTTCTCTTTGTCTTTCTGTCTCTCTCTTTCGTATATATATATATATATATATATGCCGTTTTCTTTTCTTTTTTTTCCCTTCTCTAAACTAATAACAGAAAGGGTGCTCGTGGGCAACCCAGTGGTAAAAAAATCAATACTCTCTCATACAAAATCAAGATTTCTTTTATCCTGCCACTTTTGTTGCTTTTCTTTCTCTCTCTTTCTCTTGCTGCCACTCCTCTGAGCTCTCCTACGCTGGTCTTTAGAGTGCCGTGGAACACAGTCGTGGATTTTACGAGGTGCTCTTTCACTGGTTTTTGATCGATTGAAAATAATCAGATCTTTTCCCTTGATGCATCTCATCGGAGCACTCATCTGACCTTTCGGCTCTTCAAGTAGTTTTTCAGGGCCGGCCAAACACATGTGAAGTGTTGGCGGGGGTGTTGGGTAGGTTGGCCTTCTCTGCAAGCCGCCCCATCATACACACTCAAGCCTATTACTCCAACCCAGAGCCAGAGTGAAGAGAGGCAGGTCAGGATCTAGCCTCGTACACTTTTCAAAGAGAAAGACAGGCAGAGACAATAATGACAGGTTGAGCAGGGGGTGTTTTAGGCAGTGGCATTTGGTGGACTTCTAAAATGAGGAAGCAAAGGCCTCTGCTGTCTGCACTGTAAATTCATATTCAAGTGCCATTTGATGCTTACGTGGTTTGTAGCATAAAAAGTATTTATCTTACACTATCAACAATTAAGATGATAAACAAAATACTGGCTGTTATTCTCAGACAGTATTGTAGAAAAAAAAGTTTCCCTATTATAGGTCATGAAAGTCCCTGATAACAGGTTGAAATGCATGCAAGCACAAAAAACACTTTGATTTTTTTATAATATGCATTTATTTATATTCGTTTAACGGTAAATTTTTTCCAAATACTTCTGGTGTGATTGGTCGATTTAATTTAAAGAAGTGTGAACTTTTATCGCTACAAAAGCAACACATAGTGGCAAAGAATGAATTCGCATTTTCTTTCAGACCAATGCATAAAGACCAACAAGTGGACAGGCAATATGCTAATGTTATAGTTGATCAGTTGGCAAAATCTGCTGAAGTGAATTTTATTTTTTAAATATTTCCTTCACAAAAGTACTAAAAGAATTGTTAATTGAACCGTTGTGAAGCCAGAATCATTAATCAAATTCGTTACTCTGCTCCATGCTATTCCCATCAGTAGCCAGTAACCATTTATTATTATCCATGTCTCTCGTATCCTTCCACTCAAGCTATTATATTAACAGGCACCTTCTTTTCAGACCATTAGACAATAAATCCTTAGTAGACACCAAAATTCTGCTGCTCCCAATGGGGTCAAGTTTTGGATGGTTTGCGTGGCTCCATTAACCCCTCGTGTTACATGAACTAAATATGGTTAAAAAAGCATATTCCTCCATTTATGACCATTCAAAAAAGTGTTTTTGAGGTTGTTTAGCCAGCTATCACAGAGCGACGAGTGACTTGACATTTACAATTCAAGTAATCCCAGGAGGTCCTGTGCCAGCCAGACAACTGCCTTTAAGATGAATGGGAATTCTAAAAGATAGTTCTCTCCATATAACGGGAGTTTTGTTTTCTTACAGTCACACCATGCTCAAACGTCTTAAGAAGCAATTAAATGCTGCCCCTTTGGTGTCACTCTTGGACAACGTACTGTAACTTCACAACAACTACAAAAAGATAGTTAGTTATACATTATTCGTTTTACTTTATTATTGTATTTGCTGATCCAATGGTTTTGCGAAGGCGCTGTCTCTTTTGCTTCATCAGAGAAAATGCCACTGGTTTTAGGGTGCTGTTTGGCAGTTTGTATAGGTCTAATGGGACGCACTGCTCCAGTATTACTGTCAGATGGCGCAGATGGACAACAGAGGGAGAAAAGGCTTTCGTAGACGACAGAGAAAATGGGAAAAGAAAAAGGGAGGAGGGGGAGCGTGTTCTCTCACTTGCCGATGTGATTACACGCTGGCAGAACAGGGGCGAGGATATGGGGAGCGGACTTCCAGAGATGACTATAATGTGCAATTTTTTGTTTTGTCTGTTCCTAAAAGCTCTGGTGATGCCACAATGCCTCTGTCGTGCCAATAATGCCCGTCTGAAATGGAATGAATTGACAGAGACAGGCAAAGAGACAGAGGGAAGGGGATGGCCGAGAGAGAGAGAGAGAGTGCGAAAGAGAGAGAGAAATGAAAAGCTCATTATAAGCAAGGCTCTCTTTTTTTCATACATCGCTCATTTTGTCTCAGCAGTTTGTTTTATTTATTTGAAGTTAGTGGCTTAATGAGATCCCAGAGGCCCAGAGCTGAGACGGAGAAAGAGAGAGAGAGAAGGAAGAAGAATGGAAAGACTGGAAAAACGAGAAGTACGAAAAATATATAAATTTTTAAAAGAAGGAGAGATGTGGAAAAGAGAGGGAGAAAATGGAGGTATAACTAAAGGGTGTAGATGAGTAATCGGTTCATACTCAAAAGACAGAAATAAGATATATATTTTGAAAGGAAATTTAGATATCTTTAGAGATCTCTATTCTATCTACAGTATATAAAATGTAATCTTTTTAAATGTATTTGTTGCACTGCTATTAATTTATACAGATAAATGTAATAAACTGCTGCATGGCATGTAATGTGAAACTAATGTGAATCATCACTGAAAATTGTGGCCTTTTTTATGAAATCATTACAGTAATGATAATTTTGGGAGAAATGTGGTTAATTGTCATAAAAACATTATGCAAAAATCTTAATGGCGCTAATATGGTTCTTCATTAAATTCTTGCTTAATTGTAATATTTTATTGTCATTTAGGGGTGAAATATTACTTTTTTTAGATTCAGAAACAGTAGAGGCATCAGCTATCAACAACTTCTCAATGTGCCACCCATACACTCGTAGACACATTAGGTTTTCCATAATATAGTGTGTATAAAAGGCAGCTAGCATTTAAGGAGACGTCACAAGCAGCGACCAAGCAACTGGAAGTCATTCATTTTCAATCAGAGCTGATGATTTCAGTAGTCACACGCAATGTGATGCGGGCATTTTTAGTGATGAGACAAAGTTTAGAAAGTGCTTTATGCAAATAAGCAGCAATTAGAAGTAGCGCCTACCAATGAAAGAAAATCTCTCTGATTCATGTGATCTGTCTCCTTTGAGAGCCCATAGTGCAACAAGACTGAAGTTATGGTTAATGTAAATGAGCAATTGTCCTATATGATTTGTTTTTGCCCAAATTTGGAGAAATAATAAAAACATCTTGGAAAAGCGTTTGAGAAATTGTCATCACTCTGGGTGAAGTTTGATTATCCAGGTAAAAGTCAGTCAACCTTTTCCCTGGCAATTTCTATCAGTTCCTTCCAGGGGTCCCCAAGATGTTTTGAGGCCAGCCGGGAGATATAACCCCTCTAGCACATCCTAAGTCTATCCTGGGGTCTTTTCCCATCTTAACAAGCTTGAGAAGCATCACCTGGGCCATCTCAACTTGCTTCATTCAAAGCAAAGGATCTAGGAGGACTAGGAGTGCGCCTCTACCAGTCTCTCTCGGATGTCAGAAAATGTGACTTTAAGCAGCCAGCAACTGACCCTTCACCAGGAGTTTCATTGACAGATGATTTGACGAACTTGGTCTGCCATTTGGTCTAACAAACAAACTAGACAGGATAGATTTGGACTCATTGGAAATACATGCCTCTACACGTAAATTTTTTGCAACCCTGTAATTAAGCGCCTTACTGCACGTTTCGCCATAGATTCAAAGTGAAATGTCTAGAGAGTGGCGCTAAAACACACGTTAAGAATAGAACCGTGGCACATTTGTATAAGGATGGCATAGCCACGTATTGCAGTGTTTTATAATGCTGGTCGAGGTATGTTTAGTGGCCGTTCAGAATTCAAATATCCAGTGAGTGCCGCTAAAGATTAATGCTGTCATGTTGGAAATATCCCCTACACCAAACCCAAACCTAATTCGTTGTTAGACTGTGTTGGAAATTCAGGTTTGGAAGAACTTGAGGGGGAATAAAAAATAACAGGATTTCCATTTTTGTGTGAACTGAACCATTAATGAGTATGAAAAAAACGTAACATACAACTAGTGGGAAACTGCCATGTTGTGATCTGGAATACTTTATTCTCAAGCCGATAGCAGGGCATATATTGTTGCTTAATGATTAACTGTATAACAGAATGTTGTCTCGGGTAACTAATTTCCTACACACCTCTGCTAGCTTCATGTGATTCTTCTTACATAACAATCAATACATTTCGCATCAGAGGCATAAAAATACACCACACACAATTATTGGATAACACAGTCCATTATCGTTAAATTCAGTATTAGAGATATATTTACAACAAACTCTCGCTTGTTGAACTGCATTATAGGATAGCCTTTTCTGTGATGTAAAAAAATATATCTTTGTAGGATTCCCAAAAGTATGATGCCTAAAACTGATTTTTCTTTCCATTTCCCTTTGCCTTTCCATCTCTCTCTCTCTCTCTCTCTCTCACTGGCTGCTCATCTCCAAATTTGACAGATATACACCAGCGCTAGAGACAAGGGGGGCTCACTGTGCAGCGTGTGTGTGTGTGTGTTTAATGAAGCCCGGAGCACTTCCACACCCATGCAGGGAAGCTTTTGGCCGTGGCTCTGAGACCTCCAGCCAGTGCTTCATGTAGGCAAAAACAAATCGAAAAAGGACGCCACATAAAACACACAGACGGGAGTCGTGTTTATTCATTCACTTGATCTATTTGCTCTCTTTAAACAATGCTATTTTATGGCGCAGTCAAATGGGCCCAAGGGTTGTTTGTATGCTGTGGGGGATGTGTGCGGTCCGTCTGTATGCAAGAGAGAGAGATACATATATAGGGTATGACCCAAAATATACTCTCACCACACAGACGTCCGCTGTCAACCATCAACCGTCCTCAGTGGCAAGTCCAAGAATGCTTTTACCATCATGTAATACACTTTCACTTGCAAAATTGCCAGCCAAGATCAATTTTGCCCACTCCATCCTGGTGTAGCCCACAATAGCACTATCATAACCATGGCTCATCTTGCGAGGGAAGCTGGCACCAACAGAGTGCTGAAATTACCCCAATGAGCCACTTTGTCTCTGTATCCGTCTATCTATCTAACAGGGCGGACGGTTCACTGGTTGTAAGAAGCTGTACTTGAGCGGCTCTCCTGGCGTGAGTCACTGGAACACTCTCCACTTGTCTCAAGCAGAGGATGTTCACTTGGAGGCCACGCTGTCTGGTTTCTCGGGGATAGACGGCCTATCTGCCTGGGCGCAGACCCCCCTTCTGGCCCTGGTTCATCCTAATAAGCCTAATCTTCCTATTTTTACTCCAACACCAATCTCCCATAATGGAGAGGAGCAATTTTCTCCCATAATTGTTGATTAAGTGGGCCGCTGTGATTTTATATTTCTTTCTGTCTTGGGCTCTTCGTGAGAGTCACTGCGCCTGGTATCGGGCTGTTCTGAGATCGGCGTAATTGACCCACGCTAAGCTCTGCCCCATTGCTTGTTGCTCGCACGGTGAAGCTTTAAAAAACATTTTGTGGTAATATGTGCTTAAAGTGGTGAAAAATGAATGGGTTTTATTCGTACATGGGCTGAGATGAATTGCGACATTGCAAAGCATTTTTATCTGCCGTTTTTCTTTAAAGAAATTGTTAAATTATGCACTAACGTGATTAAAAACTGCAGTGTATGCAAATCGAGGCAAGCGCTTCTCACGGAAAAGAGAAAACCTCTTTTGACAGTGATTACAAATGATAACATTAGTGTTGGTGAACAGAACTTTTCCTAACGTTTCTACAACACATTCACTTTCATTCTGTAGCTACCAGCACCTCCATTGTGGTCTGAATCGATATGTAAATTAATTCAGTTAATTAAGATATTAACATTAATTCAGTTCGAGGGAATAGATTAGTGTGATTTATTATTGCAAGAATAATGCAATAAACATTAGAGCAATTGATCATGTCATACCAGCTTCATGTTTCCATCGTATTTGGCCAACAAACGGCAAAGTCAAGTATGCCATAAATGTGTGGTGACTGGTATTTCATAATTCCTTTATATGACTTTTTGCATCATCGTTCACAACACATTTAAGTCAAGCGTAATCTCGACTTCTTTGTTTTTAGAGTCTCAACATCTGGATTTGTTTTGTTTAACTGAGAAAATCTGGGACAGCATGTGGGGAAAGTAAATGATGAGAGCATTTTAATCCTTAATAATGTGATAGTGATAATCATGTGTCATTTTTTGGTGAGATGAATGACAAATTATTAGCATATCATGCCATTTATCTAATTAAGATGTTAATACATTTGAAAGAAATGCTGTGTATGTCACTATTATAAGTCAAATTTAAACTATATTTGGATTATTTTTTCTCGTGGTATAGCACAAGATGTTGATGAACAGATAAACTGTTGAAGACTTTTTTTTGTGAGATACAAAAATGAATAAAAAATAATTAACATATCGTGCAATTAATCTAATTAAGTTGTTTATTACACTAAGTACTCTTAAATCCAAAATTCTAAACAGGCAAAAGAAAAAGGCAAAACAGTCCCCCGAATTTTTTGTTTAAAACCATCCAAATGCACATGAAAGTTGGTCTGATAAGATGGTGGAAATCAATAGTAACCGAGGCACATAACTGAAATAGACAGCATTTTAAAGGTGGGGCTTAAAAATGGGTCAATTTACTTCCAACCCATTCCTGCCTGGAATAGCCCTTCAGTTCTTCTCGTAGAAGATCAGGCATCGCCGACAGACCGAGAGCAGTGAAGGATCTCTTTTTTTCCCTCTATATAAGGTGCCTTTTGACACTGTGCTGTTTTCATTGACCGGAGCTGGGTGTGAAAGAGATGAGGAGGAGGAGGAGAGCAATAAAGAAATGAAATAGAAGAGAGAGAGAGAGAGTGAGGAAAATACAGTTGCTTTTAAGGGCAGAAACAGCCTGTTCAGCACATATGCAAACATGCTGCAGCAGTGGCGAACTCTCGCATTCAGGCACACACTCATACACACGAGCACAGATGCCTGTTCGTAGATTATGTGTGTAAATGTGTGTTAGAAGCTGTTATGTCGTGTGGACTATCATCCATATCTTGGTGTCATACAGGGATGAGTGTGGCCCTGGAACAGTGCGTCCCTGTTGCGCTGTGAGACTATTACATGGTCTAACAGAGCCTAACTAATAACCTGGACCAGATCACCCTATTTCCTCCACCTCTCCACATCAGCACATGGCACAGGAACAGGCCCTTTTTGCTCTCCACTTTAACTTCCTTTCCTTCTTTTACAAACTTTGTCTTCATCTCATTTAACATGCGGAAGTGGGATTCCCTCTCAACACAACCCAGTCTCATATAAAATTGTACCCTGGCTACGTTGGTCCAAAGCGCAAAACGTAGCGGTGTTACAATAATGG
>JAUCNO010001440.1:881290-891803 GCA_032353835.1 Enteromius viviparus
AACTCAATTACTTTTTGGCAGAAGTAATTTGTAACTGTAACTAATTACTTTTTTAACGTAATATGACAACACTGATTATACCTTCTGACTCCTGCCTTCTCCTTCGCCTGCACGGAAACGTTACAGATTGACGGACCCAAACAGCAACCAACATGACGTGGAGGGAGTTTTTGATCGCCTGGCTCGCGGTCTACCGCCCCACCCCACGCCAGAGGAACGGTACCTGGAAGCCGTACCAAAGCTACCAGGCTCTCGCTTGGCGATTCGTCGGCGGCATTTGAACACCTCGCCGTCCGACAATCTGCTCAAACCCACGCTTCACGAGCTCCAGCCTGAGGTAGTGCTTTTCCCCCGAATGCCAACCTGAAAGCACGCTTTCTGAGCACTTAGATGGACTCGCGCTTCCCGATCTGTGGCAGTACCCAGTGCCTGAGCTGGCACTTCCTACGCTTCTCCCAATGACTACTGCGCCAGCCGAGCAACCAGCGCCGCCTCCCGTAGGCCCTCCAGCGCCAGCCGCACCTCCCGTGCGCCCACCAGCATCTGCAGTACATCCCGTGCGCTTTCCAGAGCGTCCTCTAGAGCCTGCAACGATGTCTGGGCGTTCTCCTGAGCCTGCCCTCCTACCCCTTTGGATGTTTTTGTTTTTTCTAATGTTTTTGTACGGCGCGGTTGCGCCTTTTTTGAGAGGGGGGGTAATGTAACATTCTTGGTTTGTTTTTAGTTCAGTTTCTCTGTGTTTCTTGTGTTTGAAGTTTAAGTTTTCAGCCAGTGCTGCGGTGCCCGGGGAGCAGTTAGGGGTTCAGTGCCTTTCTCAAGGGTCTCACATTAGTTGTGGTATTGAAAGTGGATAGAGCGCTGGTTATTCACCTATAATTCCTGCCGGACCTGGGACTTGAACCCATCTTCTGATGAAAGCAACACTAGATGGACTGTTAGTTCTCCCATATCTCATAGTTCATCTGATTAGTTTTATCCTCAATATTTGTAGTGTTTTTAAAACTGTGCTTTAAATGGTTCTAGCTTCTCTGTGAGGATTTTAATTTGGTGTCAGTGTGTGGTTTCGCGTAATGTTTTCATAACAGATTCACCAAAATTACTGTCTGTATTTTCTGTCACTATCATAATCCGAAAATCTTCATTTTGAGTGGACTAAAACTTGCATTACGCAATAGATAGTTATAAATATTTGGTCTAAGTTGACAGTAACCTTGGCTGAGTGTTTTTGGATTCAATCCGTGCTGTTAAATGCTGGTCCCTGTATGCAGATGCAGATTGACATCTTTATCCGACGTGTCACGTGTCATGCAGTTTTCCCAAGGTTTATACTTGAGCTTAGCTTTCTGAAGATGCTCTCCAGTTCAACATAGGATTTAACTTTTAGAAAGTGCATTATGTTCCATGCTCCACGTCTACACCAGGGCTTGACATTGGCACCCGCCCACCCACCAAATGTGGGTAAAATTCGGCTGTGGCGGGTAAAAACTTTAGTCTTCCTAGCCACTTTGGTGGGTAGTTTATTCTTTGGTATGACAATATATTTTTGTTGTAGTTTTCTCTAAAGGCATCTTATATAATAAACGTATTGTAACATAATATTACGCACATACAATTCCCATGAGCAAAGTTAACTAGTCTGTTATGTTTGTTTATTGGTCTAAACATGAACGAACATATTATATATAGTTTAAATATAGGCTAATTATTAAAAAAAGATAAACACAGAGCAGTGTAAGCACACATGACACTTGTTCCCGCTACTGCGCCGGCGCACGCGCTCGCTCTCACCTGTGTTTGCGGTTGAATGCAAATAATCATAATTGATGGACAACTAGGCTATATCAGGGAAAATACATCAGTGCAACTCGGCCCAGAGAAAGGAAAAGCTTGTGGGGAAAGCCCGCATTTATTAAGCAACTGTAAGGAAGGCGTTCGCTAATGTCAACAGATGAGAGCATCAGCGCACACGGGGTAAAAAGAGCCGTAATAACACACTCGCGCTGATGTGACCGAGCCCAACCAGAACCCAAGCATCCTTTCTAAATATCTGTCCAAACCTGGCCCGTCGGGTACCATTGGGTATCCATCCTCTAGTCTGAATGAATCGTTTGTAGGCTTCAATGACTGATTTATTAAAATAATCATCTGCTCTGACCTACTGGTGGTTTACTTTCATAGTAGGCTACTTTCATCTTTTTCCATGATTTCATATATAAGTATACACTACATGTATATTAAAACACCAAACTCAACATTATGCTATTATAAGTTTGCCTGCAAGTGTAAGCATTCATGCTATATTTTGGCTACAAATAACAGTCATAAATGCATCTAAATGCTGCTCCTGCTTCTTCTGCAGTGGAATGATCAATTTTGTGGATGTGTGTGATTTCATATGATTGGTAAAAGGTAACATTGGTAACATTATCTTTTTATATTAATATACAGTAGGTCAAATGACTTTACAATATTTGTATGCTATATTAAATCATATAAAATGTAATTTCCTAACAAGAAAATTATGGCCAGTGAAATTGCTGAGTGGCTAATAAATTTGGAAAACCACTAGCCACAGTGGCTTGTGAGCAAAACAGTTAATATCAAGCCCTGGTCTACACATCCTGTGAAAAGTACATTTCATCAGTATTTAGTAAAAAATCAGTTTAATTCAGGACTATCATAGACTTATGAAAATGTCTAGTCCTGCCCATCCCACTCACAGCGGAGCAGAATTAGCACACCCTCTCTTCTAGTTGCCTCTGACCTAGTGCTTTGGGCTGTTATAGAGCTGTGTTTTCAGCACAGATATCATAAACATCCCATGGGTGAATTCAAGGCTACAGGATCAGGGTTCACCAAACCAGATTCATCAACAAACTATCATGATAGTAGGGGGTACGATGTATGATTCATTTTCCCATGCTGTTTCTACATTCATTAATCAGCTAACTTGGACAGATGTTGACCTGGTCATGTACTCAAGCTACACAGAAATGAAAGCAATTCTACTCAGACAGCAAGACAGTTTTAGAATTAGCTAATTTTCACTTTGAATGAAAGTCAGTGGATTTAAATGAAGTGTAAGTTAAAGAAATTCAAAAAACAATTGTATTTGGAAAAATGTTTTTGCAAACTTAATGGGATCACATGCATTCCTTTGAATTTGAATTCAGTTTACTTTATCAAATTAAAATCTGTCCTATTTGCTTTAACAATAAAAATTCCAAAACTGAACAGAAATTTAAAGAATTAAACATTAAACAAACAAACAAAAATTGTCAATAGAACTCACACAATATCGACAGGAATTATACTTTTAAACTGCCTAAGTACAGTGGGTACGGAAAGTATTCAGACCCCCTTAAATTTTTCACTCATTGTTATATTGCAACCTTATGCTAAAATCAGTTAAGTTCATTTTTTCCTCATTAATATACACACAGATATCAATTGACAGAAAAACACAGAATGGTTGGCATTTTTTCAGATTTATTAAAAAAGAAAAACTAAATGGTCCTAACACTAATCCTACTGGTACTAAGACCCTTTGCTCAGTATTTAGTAGAAGCACCCGAATACAGCCATGAGTCTTTTTGGGAAAGATGCAACAAGTTTTTTACACCTGGATTTTGGGATAGTCCTTGCAGATCCTCTCCAGTTCTGTCAGGTTGGATGGTAAATGTTGGTGGAAAACCATTTTTAGGTCTCTTCAGAGATGCTCAATTGGGTTTAAGTCAGGGCTCTTGCTGGGCCATTCAAGAACAGTCAGAGTTGTTGTAAAGCCACTTCTTTGTTATGTTAGCTGTGTGCTTAAGGTCATTGTCTTGTTGGAAGCTAAACCTTCAGCCCAGTCTGAGGTCCTGAGCACTCCGGAGAAGGTTTTAGTCGAGGATATTCCTATACTTGGCTGCATTCATCTTTCCCTCGATTGCAATGAGTCGTCCTGTCCCTGCAGCTAAAAAACAGCCCCACAGCATGATGCTGCCACCCCCATGCTTCACTGTTGGGACTGTATTGGACAGGTGATGAGCAGTGCCTGCTTTTCTCCACAATTACCGCTTAAAATTATTTTAGCTGTGTGCTTAAGGTCATTGTCTTGTTGGAAGCTAAACCTTCGGCCCAGTCTGAGGTCCTGAGCACTCCGGAGAAGGTTTTGGTCGAGGATATTCCTATACTTGGCTGCGTTCATCTTTCCCTCGATTGCAATGAGTCGTCCTGTCCCTGCAGCTAAAAAACCGCCCCACAACATGATGCTGCCACCCCCATGCTTCACGGTTGGGACTGTATTGGACAGGTGATGAGCAGTGCCTGCTTTTCTACACAATTACCGCTTAAAATTGATGCCAAAAAAAAATCCATCTTGGTCTCATAAGACCAGAGAACCTTATTTCTCACCATCATTGAGTCCATCAGGTTTTTTTCCCATGCGGGCTTTCATGTGTCTTGCACTGACGAGAGGCTTTCGTCTGGCCACTCTGCCATAAAGCCCTGACTGGTGGAGGGCTTCAGTGATGGTTGACTATCTACAACTTACTCCCATCTTCCGACTGCATCTCTGGAGCTCAGCCACAGAGATCTTTGGGTTCTTCTTTATCTCTCTCACCAAGGCTCTTCTTCTCCATTGGCTCAGTTTGGCCAGATGGACAGCTCTAGGAAGGGTTCTGGTCGTCCCAAACGTCTTCCATTTAAGGATTATGGAGGCCACTGTGGTTCTAAGGTTCTTAGGAACCTTGGTTGCAGCAAAATGTTTTTTGTAACCTTGGCCAGATCTGTGCCTTGCAACAATTCTGTCTCTGAGCTCTTCGGGCAGTTCATTTGACCTCATGATTGTCATTTGCTCTGACATGCAAAGTGAGCTGTAAGGTCTAATATGGACAGGTGTGTCGCTTTCCTAATCAAGTCCAATCAGTATAATCAAACACAGTTTGACTCAAATGAAGGTGTAGAACCATGTCAAGGATGATGAAGAAATGGACAGCACCTGAGTTAAATATATGAGTGTCACAGCATTCTGTCAGTGATCAGAAGGAGACGGAAACCAGAAGATAAGGATCCACAGGTAAGTATTTATTAGGTATTTTAAAGAAAACACAAAGGCCAATATAGTAGAGTAATTCAGGTAATCAAAATCAGGTAGCAAACTTAAAGTTCCTTTTCTCAGCTAGATTGCTGGAGGTATATATAGAAAACAAATACTCAGTCTCAATAGTACAATAGAGGGGATCCAAAGTAGCAGGCTCAGGCAGGAAGGCAGGCAGGCAGACAGATAAGTGGATATCTAGGCTTGGAAGAGAGCTTGGAACAGGCGCTAGTACTCAGGTGAGTGTGATCTGGTGATTGGTGCTGATTCCGGAGTGGTAGGTAGTGATGGTTCTGTCACTGATCTGGTGACAGGTGTTTGTGAAGATGTGACAGTACCCCCTCCTCCACGGGCGTCTCCTGACGCATGGTACTGACGATGAGGGTACCACGGCCTCTGGGGGCGGGAGTGTTTGGGTGGGTTTGGTGGAATTCCTGTGTAAGTGAAGGGTCAAGGATGTTGTCTCGATCCACCCAGCATCTTTCCTCAGGATTAAACCCTTCCCAGTCCACTAGGTATTGAAGTTGAGGATATCCTTGACTCTGTAGATGTTGTCAGGTTCCTCGATCTCTGGTGGAGGAGGGAGTTCCGGATTTTCTGGAGGAAGGAACAGAGGGTTCATGTGACGTTTTAGGAGTGACACATGGAAGGTAGATGCACTACGATAATGTGCTGGAAGTTTGAGGAGGTAGGTGACTTCATTTATTTTCCTAACTATGGGGAAAGGTCCGATATATTGTGGACTAAGTTTATGGCATGGCAGTCTCAGGTTAATATCTCGAGTGGATAGCCAAACTAGATATCCTGCCTTATATTCGGGTGTGGGTGCCCTGCGTCTGTCTGCCTTCATCTGGTGCCTCCTTATTGCTCTCTACAGGTGGACATGTACCGAATCCCACACTCTCTCGCTCCTAGAAGTTTTGGTGATAGTGGCAGTACGCCATCAGGTACCGACTAATTTCCTGAATCTTTCTTTCGGTCTGGCCATTTGATTGCCGGTGGTACCCTGAGGACAAGTTGATAGTGACTCCGAGTAGCCAGAAGAATTCCTTCCACACACAAGATGTAAATTGGGTTCCGATTCCGAAGTGCCTGAAGACATGAAGAAAGAGTGATTGTGCGGTTTCAGTGCAGTAGGTAACCCAGGTAAAAGGTATCAGTTTACAGGCTTTTGAGAATCTATCCACCACAACTAAGATGGTTGTATAACCATCTGATTTGGGAAGGTCAGTGGCAAAATCTATCCCATGGGACCAGGGCCTCTGGGGTACAAGCAATGGCACTAGCTTACCCTCAGGTAGGTGTCGGGGCGTGTTGGTGATAGCGCAGACGGAGCAACCCTTGACGTACCTGCGAACGTCTTGTACCATCTCTGGCCACCAGAATTTCCTGCTCAGGAGATTGAGGGCGCGCTGAATTCCAGGATGTCCTGATCCTAATGAGGTATGTGTAGATTCAAATAACATTTGACGTAAACTGTGAGGTATGTATTGCTTACCAGCAGGAACTTCAGGTGGTGCTGGTTCATGTAGTAGAGATTGGTGAATCTGATCCTGTAAAGACCATTGGATGGGTGCTTGAAAGATGAAAGGAGGTAAGATTGGTTCCGGGTCTTCAGTGACTGGGTCAGGCTGGTATAGGCAGGATAGTGCATCGGCCTTTGTGTTCTTTGTACCAGGTCGATAGGTGATGGAAAAAGCCTTTTTGAGTCTGGAGAAAGCCTCTTGAGCTGTGGTATTCCAGTGTATTTTGGACGTTGCGCCTCGTAGGAGAGAGGAAAGAGCTGATGAAATTTGGCAAAGCCAAGATATCGTTGTAGTTCCTTTACAGTAGACGGGATGGGCCACTCAGCCACAGCAGCCACCTTTTGTGGATCCATCTCGATTCCATTTTGTGAGATGTAATACCCAAGGAAGTGGACTGGAACTCACATTTTTTTCCTTTTAAATATAGCTGGTACTCTCTAAGACGTTGCAGGACTTGGCGAACATGGGAATATGAGAAATCAGATCAGGTGAATAAATCAGAATATCATCTACGTAGATGATAACAAATTAGTGTTACATGTCTCTAAAGATTTCGTTCATGACGTCTTGAAAAACGGCTGGAGAGTTGGCTAGCCCATATGGCATGACGCAGTACTCATAGTAACCACTAGGTGTCACAAAAGCGGTCTTCTGCTCATCCCCTTTCTTCACTCGGATTAGGTTATATGCACTGCGAAGATCTAACTTACTGAAGATTTTTGCTTGCCTGAGTTCTTCTAGCGTGGATGGGATCAAATGAAGAAGATAAGCAACTTTGATTATGGCTTTATTTAGAGTATGGTAATCGATACATGGGCGTAGACAACCGTCTTTTTTCCCCACAAAGAAAAAGCTAGAGGCGGCTGGTGAAGTGGAAGGACAGCAATGAAATCATAATTTTATCGTACTTTTTGGCCAGAAATATCACGCAACTTTACCAAAATGCATATTTTCACTCAGTTTTGGCCTCACAAATAGGTTAATAATTTTTCCGTCTCTCAGTATGACCAGCACAGTCTCAGCACATATCTCAAGCCTTGATATGATACAGAATATAAAACACACACAGAATTTTTTTATTATATATTTTGCCTAAACGTTCCAGAAACTGTTCCAGTTAGACTTTCATTCCATATGTCAGGCATTACAATGTTGAAAACGCAACTGCATTGAAGCTATTTTTATTTAATTGCAATCTAAATGTAATTTACTGATTAATTACATTTATCATTTGTTTATTTGCTTTTTGCATTCAGAGTGGTATCTGTCTAATAGGAAAACAATGACATTATTTAGTGCATCAAACAGCATTTGAAGACATTGATTAGAACCAATAGCAAAAAATAAAGGCCTGGACGCCAAAGGATACTAATAAAGTGTTTTTCTAATGAAATTAGTTTTAAAGTGCCTGTAATACAAGTTAAAATTGTATTGAATATCATTACCTTTAACTTTGAACTGTCACTACCTTAAATTGGTTTGAAATTGTAAAGTATGTATCTGGTACAAAGAACATTGTTATCATTTATTTGTAATGGTTGTTTTAATCACTAAATTTACTTGATTAACGCTTACTTGCTTTTTTTAAGGCAATTAGTTTGCATGCTTTTAGCAAGTAAATTAGACTGATGTTTAAGTAAATACAACTAAGAAATCCCAAGTTGCAGGAACATGAGGTAGCAGAACTTGCATGTAAGTTTACAACACTAAATAAACATTTGTAAATACAAATTACAATTCTTATTTGACTTTACTTGTTTTTTTCAAGGCAATCGGTTTGCATGATTTTTTTGAGAAACGTCAACTAATTGGATTTGACAGTGTATATTTATGTATGACATATTTATGACATATTATGACAATTTATATGAATATAAATACATACTGTAAATAATATATATTAAACAACACTATAGTTTTAATGAAGTCATGATGTACTCTCTATTATATTTTAACTGTGATTTTGTGTTGAATACCAATGTTTCCATATTTTAATGGTATGTAGCATTTTGTCCAAATATTCTAATAAAACAAAAACAAAACCACCTTGTTACTAGAAAAGCTACGCTGTTTTAAAATCAAGTGAGCAATTGTCATGCTACTGAAAATGTTGTTAAGTTGCTAGCATTGCTGCTTTGAATCCCCAGCACTGATGAAATTATTGTGTGCCAAGAACAGAAAAAAGGTATGGGCCCTAAACTGTCTGTGAGGGCCGCGATGTGAGCGATTTCCTGTCTGTCAGGAGACGACATTGCGAGTGTTGGCGCTTGAGGTGAAAGAGCGGTGAAGCAGATGAGATGGCCTACAGATCTGATGAGAGGAAAGAATTCCCTCGGAAAGAATGACAGAGCTTAATAATTTAGAGAATGATGCAATGGAGGAGGGAAAACGAGAGACGGAGAGAGCGATAAAAAGAGAGGAGGGTGATAGGTGATGGCCTTGGGTGCAATAGTGTGAAATCACCAGCGTTTTGTTTTTAGGGCAATAACAGAGTCGTATTCCTCACAGACTGTCTACGCTGCGGGTGAGCAGCACAACATGATGCAACTCAACTAGATTGCGCATATTATAATCAAGCACAACCTCATTGTTAATACTGGGAATAATCTAGATTGTTTATATGTACTAAAGTATGCAGGGGGTCAGAGTTTGGCTATATACTATTTGGCCCTCCTGGTAGACTCTGTAAAGCCCTGTGCACCCAAAGCATGATAACGATAAAGATACAGTTCTAAAATTCGTTCTCCATGTTCACACCACAACGATAACGATAAAGGACAGAGAAACGGTATCATTGGAATAATTTTCAGAACAATTTTTTCCAGCTGATGAACGATAACTTTGATAACCAATCATAATCAAACCTGCTATCACACGCTTGAGAATTTAAACCGGCAGCTGCACTTGATATTACAATAAACAGATGATATCGTTCACTGCTGTGAACGCAATACAGTTATCATTATCTAGATAGTTATCAGGCTTGGTGTGAACAGACCTTTAAATGGTTAGTTCACCTAAAATCGAAAAGTCTATAATTAATTACTCACTCATGTCGTTCCAAACACATAAGACCTTCGTTCATCTTTAAAACATAAATTAAGATATTGCATAGCGCCGTCAGACCCTCCATAGACAATAACAAAACTGAAACGATCCCAGATCCAGAAACGTACTAAAAAACACCTGAGAAAAAAACAACCGTGTGACATCAGTAGCTCAACTTCAGTTTTGCCGTGCTACGAGAATACTTTTTTTGCGCAATGAAAACAAAAATAACATAATCTAACTCCCCGACTTACGTCTTCTGCCACTTTATTTCGGTTTTATTGCGCAAGAAAAGTATTCTCTTAGCGTCACAAAACTGAAGTTGATACACTGATTCTAGATCTGGATAATTTCAGTTGTATTGCCATTTCGTCAGTTTATTCTAAGCTGCCGCTTTTAATTTCTGAAGCTTATTATAGCGGGATTGATTCTCATTGTGTCTCAATGATTTTATCGTTCATCGGCTGAAATATACGATATTGTTTCTCTGTGACTTTATCATTATCGCTGTGGTGTGAACTACATTCTTTAATATCGAGAATGATTTTTAAAACTATAACTTTTTTATTTTCAAAGTTATCGTTCTTCATGTAAATGGCCTTTAACTATAATAGTAAAGGCATTCGCATTAAATACACACTTTTTTTTTCTTCAAAGTTGTAAATAGTTCGTACTTCATGTTTAATTTAATGCTGTTTGCTATTTCTTAATAATTGTTTGTCAAATTTTTTGTTTTTAAACTTTTTTTAAAATGTACATTTACAAGGCCAGTTAAAGGCAAGTGTCACCAAAAGCGCTTCTGTGGCTCCCTCTGCTGGTCAGCAGCGGGAACCGTCACCAGACTTTTAATTCCCATCCG
>JAUCNO010001440.1:903852-929526 GCA_032353835.1 Enteromius viviparus
GTTAAATTAAGATATTAATGCATCTTTTACAAAATTTTAAGATATGTCAGAGCAAGATATTTTGAGTAGAAGCAGTTAAAATGTTTTAGTCTGTGACAATCTTAAGCCTTGTCTGTAAAACCAGGAAAATATCACATTCTCCTTCAATATTACTGCACATGGCTACATTTTAAATCACGTTTATATCACGTTTACGCTGATACAACTTTTAAGAGTCACAGAGTTTCGTTTTTTTTTTCCTCCTCGAACGGCTGGCTGGTCGCACTGGTGCAACCATTGATTTTTTTTAGTTGCACCATTGAGAAATTAGGTCGCATCTAGAGCCCTGCACACTTCTGTACCAGGTGAGTTTTCAAGCAATTTTACCACATCAACAAATCCGTACATATGGAGCTGTTTATGTGGCGCAAACATGAAAACCTTTCCCCGTGATGATAATCTGTGTGAAAATTTTGTGTGTACATTTTAGCAGGAAACAATTAATGCTGGTTTAACTGGATCCTTAGCAGGTCCTTAGGTGGTCCAGATCAGAAGCTAATTGCTTAGGACCTAAGCACCCAGTTAAACTAACTTAAACTAGCTGTCTTCAAAACATAATTTTTTTTTCAAGCGGGCTTTGTCAGATAGAAAAACTTCTAAAATCATGATCTAAAAAACAAATTTAGTTATAAAAAAAAAGTGTTATAAAGGCCTATTAGTTTGAGGGCTCCTAAAGTATCAAATAAAACATGGATTTCCTGTTTGTAACCTGTGACTTCATCACTCACGATAGTCGCTATAGTAAAGGGTTTGGGACTTTGTGTTGTGCCAGTGTTATCATTAGTCAATCATTCTCATGATGACATCCGAGATGGTTTTCTAGTGGGTTTGTGCCAACCAAGCAACTGCCATTGAAATGAATCTTAACAGATAGCTTTATCCATATGTTATAACCCTCCTTGCATTTTGCTAGCAGAGTCAGCTGAGGACAAGTCATCATATTGCAGCCAATAGTAAAGCTTCCCTGAGAGATCTATAGTTAGAAAGGAACAATTGCTTCTCAGTGGAACAGTAGTTATGTTATGACTGGCAGCATATTCAGTGTTAACAATGAGTGTCGGCTTCAGACTCTATTCCTTTCAGTCTCTCTCGCTCAAGTCATTTATTTATTAAACACTTCAGCACCTGTCTCTGGGGATGGACAGTATAGCTACTCATTTCCTCAGTTGCCTCCTTGGCCCCTGAGTCGGCCTCTGATGATATTAAGCTGGCGTGACCGGCGTTGCTGGGGTCAGAGGTCAACTGACTTGGCCTGTGCTCGGCCTCGGTCAGCAATACCTCACTAGAGTAGTTTGGTATCACCATTATTGAAGTCACAATTTTAATCTAATTTCCATATGAGAAGATGTTGGTCTCTGAGCAAATACCAAAATAGCTCTGCATTTTATTTCTTTTGACGGATTCAGTACGAATTCCCATTTAAGCCACAGCTGGCCCAGGAATGTCCCTTTCCTCTCACCCAGCTCTATTTGCACTTCAGTTCACCCCTCTGCCTCACACACTTTTCCTTTTTTGCTGCCTCTTTTTCTTTAAGTCCATTGCTTTCTTACCCTGTTCTTCTAACATCAATCTTTCTCCCCAAATCATCAAATCTCTCGCCCGACTTATATTTGTCATCTAAAACTCCCCTAACTCCTCAACCTCCGTGTTCTTTTTTTCCTCCGGTTCTTTTTGTTTTAAAGAGTCATCTTATGGGGGTGGAAAGTGGAAGTTTTATCAAGGGTAGGAATCAGCGAGTGCCAAAGCCCACAGTCTTATTCCACTGCACACAAAGAGTTGCTGTGGAGATTGGATTACAGCATCACATACAGCTAAAATTAAGTTTGCTCTCCTGCCTCTTTTCCCTCTGAGTGCCTCTCCTCCCTCTGTCTGCCTGTATTTTTGGCCCCAAATTTGTTTTTTTACTCCCACAGAAATACAGATTTGCTTGTAGGTATGTTATTGTCTTTTTTTATTATTATTAGTTGTCAAATGACCAGCATGACAATGGTCTGTTATGTTGGCTAAAAACTGACCTTAGATAATGTTACCGAGTAACACTCATCAGTAAAGCAGCATGAAATAGTAGCTATAGGCAAATCAACATGGAATCTGTGCTGTAAAACGATCAGTAGACTTGAAACGCACAGTTCCACACATGCATTATTAAATATTATGGCTAATTTGATTATGCTTGTAGATATAAATTCAAGCTCAGTATAAACCCATTACGCAGATTTTCATCCAAAATCAGCAAGGAAAATGCGAACGTTCTCCATTGCTCAAATGCACAATTCTTCATGGTCACAATTCCTTCCAATACAATCAGCCTCAGATTAATTCGGTCTGATATACAGTATCGCACACAAGACAGAAGCTTCCAAACTTGAATCGCTACCTTGAATCTTTCTAAGATCGTTCTTTTGAGGAAAAACTGGACTCTGGACTTACAAAAGGTTGTTTTTCTTTGTTTTTTTTTCTAGTTTGAGGCTGTCGGTAAAAGGGAAATGATAATCTAATGCACAACCAGATCATTTGCTTTGGTTTATATATTAAGGCCATGAAATCATTGGTAACCTATAACTTTTGGATGGATGGAAATTCTGACCACAGCCATTTTCCACCGATTTAACTTTGCCGGTAGCACTGTTTGTGGATTCTGCTGGGCAATTATATGAATTAACTATTACTTACAATCTGATAGTCTTCAGGAACAATCAAACCTACCTTTGCTGTTTGCAGTCAGGCTGGTATTTACACATTTTTATAAAGTGTGTGTGTGTGTGTTATCATATGCAATCTGTACTGCTGTAAATTTCTTAAGAATTTAGACAGAAGAGGTTTAGATTTATTTGTGGACCATATATTGAGCAATGAGTTGCAATAGAAACTTGATGTAATCTAGGAAGCAGCCCAGCTACTGTCCATCCAGCACAGTCCTTGGCTTCCCAAAATCATAAGCGCCTCGGGGACTGATATCCCATAAGCCCGAGCGATAATAAAGTGCACCCATAACTGTGACCCATCTGTTTGGAGTGATTTACAGCACGGAACAGTATTACTGGCATTTTTTTCTTCTGTATTACCAGAGGAACAAAGGAATCTTTGTTCAGTTCAGGGAAATGGTACAGGGAGTGGAGTTTTATTAGAGGGGGACCGGTCTGCCTATGGGACTCCTTTAAAGGTACAGAGGTGAACCTCAATGTTTTACATGCGTTTGGAGGGGCTGCTTCTAGACTGACGTGGAGAACGCACAGTTTTGGCATTAAGTGAGCGTTTGGCATCTCTTTACACTTTCTACTGCCCGGAATCGAAGATATACACTTTGGCTTTGACAGTCTTAACCGAGTGTGACTATAAACACCATATGCATTCCTTTCCTGTTTTTCCTCTGCTCTGTTCCTCTCTCTCTCTCCCTCTATCCATCCCAATTGCTGCCAGATATGCACACCTTTATAAACCGGTTTCTTCCAGCAGTGCCTCCTCTTCATCGCGTAATTGCCATGAGGGCCTCATATCATGACCGGTTACTCTGCACTTTGCATTTCAGAGCTAAAAATGGCTCCCAGAAAGTTCCAGCTGCACTTATGCAGAAAACATTCAAGAAAATTCATCATCGGTTCCCCTTTTATTGCAAGCTTGGATCACAAACCACAACTCCGTATGGAGGAGCACTTGAAAGCGAGACGAGCTGACGAGGTCCAACAAAGTGGAGCTGGACGTTTCTATTCCCTCCGGTTCTTCCTGTGAATATGGATGGCTCTTTCAAGCATAACACGGTGAAGTTATTGATAAATAAAACATTAGCCATAAAACCTCAAGTTGAGCCAATTCAACGTAAGCCATTGCAACACAGCCCCCTGCGCACACACAAATCTAATACGCTCTGTGTGTGGACGCTTTTGGAGGTGAAAGCTCCTTGGGATGCTGGAGCTAAAGTGAACCAGATGTAGTGAATGGAACATGCTGAGTTTTTGTGCACTGAGGTAATTCTCTGGTTTATTGCAGGATGATATATCCACGCTCGCGTTCGTTCACATATGCAAAGAGGCGATCAGGCAGTCAATGTGTCACGGTGCAGCCCTGGAGCAAAACATCATAGTTTAACAGTAGTCCAGATGAGACTCTGGCAACACTACCACAACTCCACTGCTAAAGACTGCCTTCATTTTCATATGCAAAGTTCGCTCAAGGTTCCACATCGAAATGGACTTTGGTTAAACAAATATAACTGCTGCTTGGTACGAGTTGCCCAGTTTTAAGATTCTTGGGAATAAATCCAGCGCTTCATTCTTCAAACCCATTCCTATGAACCACTTCTGCCAGTCTCGGCCATGCCAAGACTCATTCACCAGATATAAATAACTTATTTTTAAATTATACGTTTTACCTTGAGCTATGCTGACTCAAATTGTCCTGAGACACCGTAATTGGGTAATGGAGTGCTTGTTAAGGGAACATTTTGGCAGATCTTGATATCTGCTGGTCTAAGAGCATGATTGAGGCCCAAATGAATAGTCCCCAAATTAGAACTACCCATCCTGCTTTCCTCCCCCCCGCTCCTTCTTCTTTCCGTTGTTTTCTTCTCTAAACCCTTCTGCAGCCGTGTACCATTTGTCAAGACGACGCTATATCAGCATTTTAACCCCGAAATTTTTCCGAGACTTGACAGTGAGCTTGTTTTGGCCGCAGAACTGAGCCGAATGGTCTCAGGAACAGATCAGCAGAAAAACTGCGTTCTCCACACCTCTATTTTCTTCATCTGTGTGGGCCTGAGGGTGCTGGGATAGAAGTGGTTGGTGGATAAACCCTTTGCGCCCACTGTAGCGTACGCGATGGGTGGAGGGGCGAATAAAGAAACAAAATAATCCTCTAGGTGCTGGAGGAGAGATGGCATTACGCCGGGCTGGTGTCATCGAGAGTGCATGGTTTCATTCAGCACTCTCAAAACAAACACATGGCAAAGCCAGCGAAGGACCTTAGGGGACGAACTGTTGGAACTCGCCTTGTTTCCTCGCACGGACGTATTAGCACCGTGAACACAGACACATTCCAGCGCCGTCACACTACAAAGAGTCTTCTGCCCGCAACCTCACGGCCTCTAACCACATGCAAATCACGAGGGTGGCAGTTTTGCATTTCCTAACGTTTCCGGGGAGAGAGAGAGGTCAGAGATTGGGGAGACGGGAGAATGCATGTCTTTCAGGCCTGACGCGGTTCGATTCAGACGCGTTTCCCAGACATTCTTTTGTTTTGTATAGTTAAATATGTTCACTACCATTGTGTCAGGCTGAAGAATAGCCATTATGGCCTGGTTTAATGGATTAAATGTTGATGCTTAGGGCACTTATCAACACAACATGCTTCTCTTGCTCTTTGCCCCTCTCTCTTTTTGTCATTCGCTCTTTCGCTGATGCTTTAGCTAAACAGACCTCAACTGTAGGTCAGTGGTAAGTGGTATGAATAGGCCTTTCAATCGCCCATCCCATCCCACTTCATGCCAACCACATCCCGGGTTCTTCCCAATGTTCCATCACCAACTAGCAGTGCCTGTGTCCTGGAGGAAATTGTAAAACCACAGTTTTATAGGCCCACGGCGTCATAAAGGCACTTACTATACTTTAGTAAGGAGAAAACATTGACACAGATTTGACAAAAACAAGACAGTACAGTCCACAAACATAGCTGTTTTAGAACTATTATTAAGAGTAGAATATGATTGTGCATTAAAACTTAAAGTTGTTTCGAATACTTAAAATTTGAGTAAAAACTATAATGTGGGACTATAATGTGTGATTATAGTTATTATTATTATAATAATAAGCAGAAAATGACCTTCGTAGTCAGTGATCAGAAAAGAGCAGCTTCGGCTTTCAAAATAAACTAAAGCGTAAAGCTAATTCTCTGCAAAAGGTGTGACTCAAATGTAGACACGAATGAGTGATATCCGCCAAACAGTTTTAGAAAAACCCAGGGTTTCTTTGGAATAACGAACATATTAACAGACATGTTTACTCTTGCCACTGATGGTAACTTAACAGACCTGAATGAACATGGGTGCATCTCAGGATTATCTAATACTCAGATTTTACTATCTGAATCTAAACATTATAATGACTCTCACTGGATTAGCCACCAAAATTTTACACATTTCATCCCTGTACCATGGATGGGTTGCAACAAATGTAAATAATTATATTATTTCTTCAGTGGAGTCTAAAGCAGTTCACTTTTACAACATATTTCTTTGACACCAATGAAACAAACCAAATTCTGATGTCAAACTGTCTCAGGTCTGGAGGAGAAGCTCTAGCGTGAAAGCTACTTAGGAAAAAAAAAGGCCTTGTCTTTTTTTCCAATCCTATGTCAGCATAAGTGGGTCTGCTGGAGCGTCAGTCGCGGATCAGCCTGCTTTTGTTGGGTGGGCCCAGGTTCACAGCACCCACGGACTTCAAAGTGGGGGGTGTCAGCCCACATTAGAGTAGATGAGAGACCGTGGGTGCAGAGAATAGCAGATTTTATGCAGTGGAGCTCAGGAGAAAGGGCTGTTGTCTTTGCTGGCAAGGCAGTCATGCAGCACTAAGGCAACAATTATGTTTGTTGGATGGAGCTACAGTATAGTGAGAAAGGAGAAGAGAGGAAAAGCGGAGACGTGGTCTGGCTGCAGGTAGAGAGGATGGACTGGGTCAGAAGTCGATTTGCTCAGGAAACACAACATCCTTTCAACAATTCCCAAAAATCACGTCCGTACTGTTGCCTGGTGTGTTTGATTGGTCACATTAATGATTCCACTCCGTTTACACATTGTGAAATATCTATAAATATTTATTGATATAGTTCTGGGCTGAATTTCTTAAAAGCATTGTAAGAAGTAGATCATAGAAACCTTTGGCAGTGGTAGTCCCTAAACTCATAAAAACGTGGGTTTTCTCGACTTCCTTCAAAAGAACCTTTCAGTGAACACTTATTTTTCTTAGTGTGGAGAATATTTTAATAATCTAAAGAACCTTTTCCACTATAAGGAAGCTTTTTATGGATGAAAAGATGCCATGAGTGTGAAGATTCTCTATGGAACTGCCAGTAAAGAACCTTTATTTTTAAGTGTGTATTATAGAAACACAGCAAAAATAAATACAAATTCATCTGCATCAACACAATACGGCCTTTTTTGAGGGCGAGTGCATCATGCAACTTATCAGCCTGTGCAACCTGATAGCTTCCTCCAAGTTAATGCACAACCTTTGACCTTTTGACTTGTTTTTTTCCAGTTTGTTTTGCTTACTCCTAACTATGATGCATATGGTAAGTTGCACTTTATCATTTTTTTTGTCATTCAAGGGTTTTAAAAACATCTCAAAGAAAAACAGATGCTGTTTTGCCTTTTTCAGCCCATATTTTTTGGTTTCAATAAGGTACATCCATGTGGGAGAATTGTCTGTTCAGACAGCTGAATTATCAGCAGGTGTGACCTTCGACCCCATCCCTCTCACCTCTGTCAACACACCGTGTGGTTATTCTTCAGTCAGACATGAGGATGAATGCTACAACTCTTCTTTGTCTCCTTCACCTGCTGGTAAACGGACAAACCACGTTCCTCTTCAAAAACAACACAACCCTTGTCTCTGCATGTCCAGTGCTCAACATCACTATATCTGTCTGCGGTGAAAGACGAAGTGACAGGGACACCGGTGATGAATGATCTGGAAGATAAACCAAGGTATTTTTCAACCTGGAAGGAAGTTAAACAAGCTGGGTTAAAAATTACTACGTCTGTGATCTTTGTCATCAGTTATTAATCATCAAGCTAAAATACAATCAAAAAAGGTTTCAGGATCATAGCTGTATATTTTGGGTTCTTAAAATGAACAATCAGTTGTTGTAGTTGTTTTTTTTTGTTTTGTTTTTTGGGGGTTACTGTGAAGAGCATTTTAATAGACTACAGAGACTTTTTTCCACAATAAACACAGACTTTGGCTCAAGCGTTTCAATATAATTATATATATAAGTGTGCGTGTGTGCACTACCAGTCAGAGGTTTGGAAAAAGTAAAATTTGTAAAGATGTTTCTTATGTTCATCAAGGCTGCATTTATTTAATCAAAAATACAGGGAAAAAGGTAATATTGTGAAACATTTTTTTACCATTTAAACTAATGGGTTTTTATTGTAATATACTTTATTTCTGTGATGCAAATGTGAAATCATTTTAACATACTGATTTATTATTAGAATTGTGAGTGTTGGCAAAGTTGTGAAGGCAAATATAAACTGTAAAACGTTTTACTCAAAAAATCCTGAAAAAAACAAACAAATAAAGAACAGCCTTTATTAAAAATATAAATATTTTTAACAATCTAAATCTCTGCCATCATTTCTTATCAATTTAAGACATCCTAGCTGAATAAAAGTTAGAATTTCCTTCAAATAATAATAATAATAAAGTTTACTGCCTCCAAACATTTCAGTGTATATTGTTAGAAAGGACAGTCTTTTGTTAAACAATAAAATCATTTAAGAATCCTAAAAAAAAAAAATAATAATAATAATAATAATAAAAATCACAGGTTCCAAAAACATAGCAGCACAAGTTTCCAGCACTGATAATAAAACAGCATATTAGAATGATTTGATGTGACACTGAAGACTGGAGTAATGATGCTAAAAAATTCAGCTTTGCATCATGTATCAATGTCTCTTAAAATAAAAAAATTCACAATATATTTTTTTCCTGTATTTTTGATCAAATAAATGCAGCCTTGATCAGCCTTTTTTTTTTTTTCAATGTTTCCAACTTTTGACAGGTAGTACATTTATATATACACACAGACACACACACACTGTGTATATTTAAAAGCATATGCATACATACAGGCAAGCAGACAGAAAGGAAAAAAGAAAAAAACCTTCAAAATTGTGTGCTGTATTGATGTTTTGGGTGCATCATCAACAAGGTACTGAATTTGACCTTTAACTGACCATTAACTGAATTTTAATATAGCTGTCTTAGCACACTGAGCCATTAATCTTAGTACATTAAGCATTTTCAGAATGTCCCGTCCTGAAATACTGCAACAGGTGCTGAATATGAATTCCAACTGCCAAAAAACTTGCAGTTTTTTCAAATATCTTTGTTTTGTACACCACAGTACCAGTATATTCCTATGCAGCGGTTAAAGTATTCTGGCAGTTACAGTTTTTTGGGTGGTTGATAGATGTTTAGGTTGGCAAAAAAGCCAAATATGTTTAAAATGAATGATGATGAATAATGATGCTTGGCTGAGCATTGCAATTTACTGTCTTTTTGTCCGAATGCACACATTCCAGAGTCCTCTGCTCACACACACACACACACACACACACACATCAGTCTAGGCCATCAGTGTCCAGATGTTTCCTTAACGGATGAAAGTTAGAGAAGCTCCCTCAATGGGAGGCTGGGGTCAGGCTGGACCCACACCAGAAACACACCACGCTTCCAGAGGGTTTCCGGCCACTCCGCGCCACGCTCTGCCAATATTTCTGATTTACTCACTCAGGATGTTGTGAGGGACACTGGGAGGAAGTGTGAGTTGACAGGCCTATCATTAGGTGTGCTCTTTTCTGATAAGAGTGTGTTTGGAATATAATAAATCTGAAAACACCACAATTTCACATTTGATTGATGGTCATGTGCAAACGATGTACAATATATGTCAACAGCCTTTTGTGGCTGGGATGATTTGGAAATTATCAGGCTTAGAGGTGGAACATGCTGCAATAATACCATATCCTACAGTTTTTTCCATTTATACAGTTCAGCAAGGTTTATTATATTTTTTTCTTGTGACCATCGGCTGTTTTTTTGGTCCTTTAAGGCCCCAATATAATTCAAAACTAAAGAGATGGTGTGACATTGTTTAAGGCCGAAATTGAGTTTGTTTTGGGGAGTTTGAAAAGCTTTTGTTATTTCATGCAATATTATTGGCACTGCTCCAATTTTCAATAAACAACCTCTTTGTAGCAGAAATTGTTAAAAGGGACCTAAAACAGACAGGTTTGGCCAATCTTGTGTTAATCTTGAGCAGTAAAAATAATAATTATAATGCATTTTATTTAAAGGCACCTTTCTGAACTCCAAGGACACCTTACAGCAAGCATCCAATAAAGTAATAACAGTAAAGAGAAAGTAAAGAGACATTATAAAATATACAACATAAGAACATTCATTACTCATCAAAAAAATAAAAAGCTTCAATTACATGTAAGCCTGAGTAAAAAAAAATACGTTTTAAGACGTGATTTAAAAATATGAAGACTGTCACTGTTCCGTATGTTTGGGGGGAGCGAATTCCACAATCGAGGTGCATGCCACAAAACTAAAAGTTCTCGCTCCCATTGTACTTAAGCGAATGCGTGGTGGCACGAGAAAAACAGAATTAATTGATCTAAGAGAACGAGAAGGAGTGTAGATGTTTAGAAGATCGGTGAGATATGGAGGAGCCAAACTATGTAAAGCCTTAAATGTGAGAAGTAAAATTTTAAAATTAATACGGAACTGGGAGCCAGTGTAATTGCTGTAGAATTGGAGCGATTTGCTTGCGTAGAGGAGTCCTAGACAAGACACGAACCGCTGAATTTTGGACTAGTTGAAGTTTGCGGAGGAGTTTCGTAGGAAGACCAGAGAGCATTCAAGTGATCAATTCGTGAAGTGACCAGCGCATGAATTAAAATTGCTGTACTGCTCTTGGTAAGAGAAGGTCGAAGGCGGCTAATATTACGCAAATGAAAATATGCGGCACGTGTAATGTTATTTACATGAGCTTCAAAGGAGAGTGTGCTGTACTCCTGAGTAGCTACGTATATAGTAGTAGCTCTTGCTTTTTTTATAATATTTATAAAAGAAAGTTACAGCTTTTACGATTCTCTTCGGAAAAAGCTGAAATGAGCTGAACTTTCAAAGCGCTTTTTTCGTTTTAAAACACATAACTCTTGCTATGGTTACGCCTATCATTTACACTAATCCGCCGTTTTCCACCCTTGAAAACAAACACTTAAAAACACTGGAGACCCTGTCTTAGTTTAAAAACTCCAGGGTTAGTTTAACCAGTGTAAACAAGGATTTTTTTTCATTCTAAAACACTGTTTTACATAAAAAATGCAGTAGTGTAAACAGGGCCTAATTTTACATGCTAGCACAGCTATTGTCATAATCTTATGTCTTTTATCAGACGACAAATCGATTAGGCTATTAATCTGAATTTTTGTGCAGATTATCATCTTGGAAGGTAGAGCTGGTTATGTAGTTTAATACAGTATGTCTATTCACTATTCAGTATTCACTATTTCATATTCATCCCGTTTTATGACAACAGAAACAGTACCAATGTAAAAAGATTTATTAAGAATTTAGCTGCATGGAAGTACATGCTCACAGAGAAGCAAAAATGTAGCTTAAACAGGTTCGTA
The DNA here is from genome assembly GCA_032353835.1 of Enteromius viviparus. NCBI lineage: Eukaryota > Metazoa > Chordata > Actinopteri > Cypriniformes > Cyprinidae > Enteromius > Enteromius viviparus. Next base: position 915,314 of record JAUCNO010001440.1, read on the forward strand.
CAGTAAATATAATATAGCCTACAGTGCTGTGCAAGTACTGTCTTTGATATACCAAATCCGCTATTTAATTAAAAAAAAATTAATTGTTAATTGTGGTCCGTGCAATATCCAGCGCATTTCTTATTTGCATGTGTCGTGAGAATTTGCAGCATTTGTGTTGTCAACTTGATGAAAATGTTTTCTTAAAGTGCTGGTGGTTTACAAATGTTTTCTTAAGTCGCAGCGTGTTGAGCTCTTTTTTACTTTTTATCCCTGTGTTCACCAACCCTCCCCCTATCTTTTAGCAGTGTTTGCTGCTAAAAAGCTCATTCTTACTTTCATCTGACCATAGAAGCCATTCTTTTTGTCTGAAACACTGTATGTTGATTGAAAATTCTTAATTATTTCCCTGATGATGGAAATGGGAATTTTCACCACTCTGATCTTTCACTTTTCTTAAAGCCACTTCACTAATTCGTGAACCTTAAGTTTTCCCTCTTATTAATATTTCTGTGAAACAGGAAGCCTTGCCTGGATCATTTCATGTTCATGATCACCCTGGTGTGCTCAAAATAGTGAATATGAATGGGAATATAATTCAGAGATGTTTTAATCACAATAATTTCTAGGGGGAACCAATAATTGTGTCCAGCATGTATTATATTTCCCCCTTTTTAAATTCTTACTATCCGATTTGTAAAAATTTTTTTTTTAAATAAAAGATCAATGCAGATTAACTTTCTTAGCCTTCTTTGATCATATTTACCAAAGGTTCCACTATTTTTGGCCATGACTGAAAATACAGAGTTGATGTGTAAACATGGGTGGTCATACAGTATGTTAATATGTAATCTAATTGATTTTTGATTGAGATTTCTGAATAAACCCTTTTTGCAGCTTAGTTTCTATAAAAGGTCTAGGTGGACCTAGAGTTAGAGTGTGTCTACATAGTCGGACAAAAACAAGTACAATCCACTTTTTTTTCTGTGATATAACTTCTTTAAGCGGCTTTAGTGGAAAGCAGGCACACGAGAGGATTGGTCTGATCCCAGAGAGTGGTCTGGAACACAGTTCTGCTGGCGCTGTAATCCAGCCTGCAGGTGTGATCCTGTTTTCTTTACGCAGCTGAGATTTTCTTTTCTTCTCTTCTCAAATAATATGGAAAAGAAATCCAAGGATGTATGTTTGAATATTTTCCTCTTGTCACGAAGAGTATATATATATATATATATATATATATATATTAAAATTAGCTGTAAGTTTGTGTAAGAATGGCTTCAGAGAGCACGATTAATGTACGCTGAGTTTCTATTAAGGTGGCGAGCTTGAATTATAGGATTTGTTTGGAGACATATCCTGGGATTTTGATCATACGCTTGAGATGGCGAGAGCAGAAAGCAGCTTAGTGCTGCGCATGTGATGTTTTACAAGACAGTCATCACCTAGAGACCTAAATACCAGCACACTTACAGAGCCTCTCATAATTCTAATGTTGGTAAATGCAATATCTTACTACTGTAGTGTTGCACATTGTTACACTACCCCAATTACTAAAGGATATGAAGAAACTCCTGACTTTATGGTACAAACTGTAATGATCCCTCAAATCATGTGACTTCTTGAGGTGTGAAAAGAGACATCAACTTACATTATAGAAGGCACTTAATCTTCGTCATTTAGTGTAAATACTATGGAGCATACAGTTTAGGTTAAAAGTTGACAATCCCCTTTCAGAATATGCAAAATGGATGGATCATGCAAAATGTGTGTAATTATTATTATTATTTTTTGTATTTAATAAGATATCTCACTTAAAATATGTTACATAGGCTTTACTCCACAAGACAAAATAGTTGAATTCATAAAAATGAACCCCGTTCAAAAGTTTACATCCTCTTAATTCTTAATGCTGTGAATAATAAACAGCTGTGTTTTTGTTTTTTTTGTTTAGTGATAGTTGTTCATGAGTCCCTTGTTTGTCCTAAATAGTTAAACTCCCTGCTGTTCTTCAGAAATGTTTTTGAGGTCCCACACATTCTTTGATTTTTCCAGCACTTTCTTGTATATTCGAAACCTTTCCAACTGTGACTCTATGATTTTGAGATCCATGTTTTCACACTGAGGACAATCAAGGCTCTAAACTCTTATTAGAAGGTTCAAATGTTCACTGATACTCCAGAAGGTAAAACAATGCATTAAGAACTGGGGGTGAAAACTTTTGAACACAATGGCGATGTGTCTTATTTTGCCTAAAATATAATATTTGTTTCATTTAATACTGCCCTTCAGAGGCTACAGAAGATAGCGACATATTTCTAATGAGATCACTTTACCCACATCTTCAAGTTCAAAAAGTGTTCACCCCTCCTTCTGAATCATCACTTTAAGTCCTGCTAAATCACGGCATGTGTGAACTTCTTTTTGCTCTCCGCAGCATAACATAAACAACAATGTATTGTTTTGTCATGCTACTGGAGCTCACAGAAAAAAAGGAAAAAAAAGCTCAGTATGTGTAAAGTTACATTCTCACACTACTGATTTATTTTTTTTCTATGTGCATGATCACTGACAAGCAAGTTTCAGCAAAGTTTTTGAAAACAGCCTGAATCCAGCCAGTCACACTCCTTAAACACACGTCTGTTTTCGAAGCACCTGTCATCTGTCTCTCTCTCTCTCTCTCTCTCTCCTTCTTATTCACAGTTCACCTGCACTCATGTCTGGTCTTGCATTGGTGATTAATGCAATCCAACAGGTGTTTGCAAAGACAAACCTCTCCACACGTTGCAGTAGAACTGAAGCTCTTTTAGCCCTGCAGGCATTGTGCCGTAGCTCTATTCATCCCTGCGTTTTGAACAAAACTGCTCTAATCACTAACAAGACTGAAAGAGTTGCTCTCTTTCTTTTTTGTTTTCTTAATGAACATAACTGTATTTGACCAAGCGTGTGAAAGTGAACTCTAACTGAATCCGCTGTTGAATTCTCTGCCTATTTGCTTTAGATTTCGGAGGCTTTCTTGTGTTTGATGACCCTGTGAACTTGAGTGTGAGTGTTTTTCCGCTCGCGGCTGCTTGTGTGTGACTTGGAGCATGACGACGTCGTGTGTCTGTAGGCGTGCGAGTGTGTGCGAGGAGTGTGCGCGGGGCGGTGCTGAGGCCTGCGGCGGTGCTGCTTATGAACTGGTCAGACTGCCTTTTTGATTCTCATTTTCAGCGCCACGACTACCATCGAGCTGATCCAGCTGGCCTCCGCTCCTTCATCATGCAGGACCTGCTGCGGTCACTCTGTTCCACGTTGTCAGCACAGCATGCATGAAACGAGATCTTAATAAGAAAAACTTCATATGCATCCAAGTGCTTGTCCACGCCGTTTACTTTCCTCGGCACCTGCTCAGGGTTTCATTTTTAAAAGGGTCATATCATGTTTTTTTCTAGTTCATTTTTCTCCCTGAGGTCCACACAGAATGTTTATAATAATGACCATTTATACATTTTATTTTAGTTATTTTTAGTTTTATATTACTATTTTATACTCTCCATCTGACCCTTAGAATTCCACAAGCTGTTTTATGCTGTTGTGTCTTTAAGACATTACTGTATATATATATATATATAAAAAAAAGTTTGCATGTAAAATGAGATACAGCACTTTGATGCTAACTGCGGGTTTGCTGTGCAAGTCTAATAAAAGTTTTAAGTGCCCCATCGACAATTTGAAAATCAAACAATTTGCATTGAAATGTGCTTCACAACAACAGACTGAAAAGCTCTTGTTAATATGCACTAAAGTGCACTGAAGTACACTAAAAAGTGCACCTTGCCGTAAGTTGATGGTTTTACTTTCATGTAGCCTACAATTTATATAATCTTTAATCTTTTGGAAACTATGTGTTGGCTACATTGATTGTAAGTTTAACTAGTCAGGCAGGCAGTGGTCACAAACAGTAGCAAACAGGAATAATGCAGATAATCCAAAAGATATGTCACAAGATAAGTTTAATAGGCAGGCAGCAAGAATCAAATACCAGATAAACAGTCCAAGGTCATACACGGGAAAGCAATTCAGGGAATAAACGCTCAGAAATACACACATGAGTAAGTAAGACTTTGCGAAGAGTTGGTAAATGTCCGTTTCTTAAAAGGGCAGAGTAATCAAAGAATAACCGATAACAGCTGAGGCGGAACTCGCAGAGTCCGGGCGGAAGTAAAATTCGGAGAGGGACACAGAGGCGCGATCTGTGACAGAGCCCCTCCCCTGCGAGCGTCTCCTGAAACGAGTTACTCTTCGGCTTCCACGGTTTCTCAGGGTGATTTTGATGGACCGTGGCAGTTAGTTGGGGATCCAGTACATCTCTGGAGTTTACCCAGGATCTCTCCTCTGGCCCTTACCCCTCCCAGTCTACGAGGCATTGCAGTATGCCCCTGTGATGCCGAGAGTCCGGGATTTGGTTCACCTGGTAGATGATGCTTTCCTCTGGAGCCAGGGGAGGAGTCTCTGTGGTGGTAGCCTCGTCCTGGCCCCCCTCTCCTCCCAGAGCAGCAGCAGATTTAAACAGGGACACATGAAAGGTAGGAGAGATACGATAATGAGCTGGGAGTTCAAGGCGAAATGATACAGGTGTAATTAGTCTGATTATTTTAAAAGGACCCACGTACCTTGGATTGAGTTTCTTGCAGGCTGAGCGGAGTCTGAGATCTCGAGTTGATGTATTGTGGTATTGTGGTGCTGGTCTTCTCAGATGATTAGCTTGACGAGTAACTCTTTGGGTGGCCCGTCGAAGGTTGGTGTGAGCAGCATCCCATGTGGCTTCACTTCTACGCAACCAGGTGTCTATTGCAGGTAGATGAGTCGGTTCTCCAGACCATGGGAACAATGGGGGCTGGAAACCCAGAACGCATTGTAAGGGGGTTAGTTGTGTCGAGGGTTTCCTGAGTGAATTCTGGGCGTATTCGGCCCACAAGAGGTAGTCGCTCCAGTCCTCCTGATACACTATTATTGAAACAATCAATAATAGTGAGGATTGTAGTATTTTGATGAGACAGTGGTAGGTCTGTTACAAAGTCCACCGCTAAATGTGACCAAGGGCGTTCTGGTATGGGCAGGGGTTGGAGCAGGCCTGCCGGGCGTTGGTGTGAGGACTTAGTTTGATTACAAACGACACAGACTTTAACAAAGGCAATGACCTGCTGGTTGACATTTGGCCACCAGAAGCGCTCCTTGGTTGCTTGGATACCTAGATGACCCGCACTGGGGCTCTCGTGAATCAGAGCGAGCACTCAGGATCTGAGGTTGGTAGGCACATAGGTTTTACCAGGAGGACATTCTAGAGGGGCTGGTTCCTCCCTCTGAGCCTCTGTTATTTCTGCCATAATATCCCACTGTATGGGTGCAACAATCATGGAGGGTGAGATCACAGAGGAAGGAGCTGGTTCTGCTTGAGCATGGTCGTATTGGCGAGACAGGGCATCAGCTTAACAATTTTTGGTTTCCGGCCTGTAGGTTATTTTGAAGCTGAACCGGGAAAAGAAGAGAGACCAGCGTGCTTGGCGAGCGTTGAGACGTTTGGCAGTTCGTGGGTACTCCAGGTTCTTATGGTCAGTGAGTACTAGAAATGGTATGGTTGCACCCTCTAACTAGTGTCTCCACTCCTCAAGTGCTGCTTTTATAGCCAAGAGTTCTCTGTCCCCCACATCGTAGTTCCGTTCAGCCTGATTAAGTTTCCTGGAATAGAATGCACAGGGGTATGTCTTGGCGGGGTCTCCGTGACGTTGAGACAGAATGGCTCCAATACCTGAATTAGAGGCGTCCACCTCCACGATGAACTGGAGTTCTGGGTCTGGGTGGTGCAGAATGGGGGCCGAGGTGAACCGACTCTTGAGTTCAAGAAAGGCCCACAGGATGGATTCCAGGGTAACTTGGTTGTGCCTTCCCGGGTGAGTGCAGTAAGAGGAGCTGCGACCTGGCTTAATCCGCAGATGAAGCGTCTATAGAAGTTAGCAAAACTCAAGAATCATTGTAACTCCTTTACAGTTTGGGTGCGAGGCCACTTTAATACTGCGGTCACCTTCTGGTCATCCATTGTTACTTCATCCGAGCTGATGATATATCAAAGAAAAGAGAGGTGGAACTCACATTTTCACACCTTGGCATACAACTGGTGCTTGATCAATCTTTTGAGAACGGCTCTGACATGCTTGACATGATCTTGGAAATTTTTAGAGTAGACAAGGATGTCATCAATATAGACTATTACAAACTTATTAAGCATATCCCGGAAAATGTCGTTGATGAGAGATTGAAATACTGACAAACTATTTGACAATCCAAAGGGCATTGCCAGATATTCATAGTGTCCTGTGGTGGTGGAAAAGGCGATCTTCCACTCATCTCCTGCCCGGATGCGGAGGAGGTTGTAGGCACATCTCAGGTCCAATTTTGTGAATATCCGAGCTGAGCAAAGTTGTTCAAGTGCTGATGGTACGAGTGGTAGTGGATATCTGTATTTAATGGTTACCTCATTTAGAGCTCTGTAATCGATGCAGGGTTGGAGAGATCCATTCTTTTTCTTCCTGAAGAAGAAGCCAGCCGAGGCCGGTGAGGTGGAAGGCCGGATGAATCCTTTCGCTAGCTCCTCATTGATGTATTTCTGCATGCATTGGGTCTCCGGCTGAGACAATGGATAGACCCGTCCGCGTGGTGGTGTAGCTCCAGGTATGAGGTCTATGGCACAATTTGTGTCACGGTATGGAGGCAGATGGGTGGCTTTGACTTTGCTCAAAGCTAGGTGCAGGTCTTTGTAGGGCTCAGGTAAAGTCTCCAGTGATTCGGAGTCATCCGTTGTGATAGGTGAGGAAGGTGGGTTGCGGTGAGGGAATTTTAGGCAGTTACTCTGACAAGAGTCCGACCATTGTGAGATTTCCTGTTCCTTCCAGGAGATAAGTGGATCATGTAGAGTGAGCCAGGGGTGACTGAGGATAATGGGGTAATGAGGTGACTGGGTGATGTAGAACTGGATTGTTTCAGAGTGCAAGGAATGACAATTCAGTTCCAATTGTAAGGAATTACAAGAGTGAAGCTCTGTGATGTGGTGAATCTTCCCGATGCCTAGTGGTCGTCCGTCGAGGCCTGCCACGGCCATGGGTGGAGTACATTAAAATCAAAGAGATACAGTGGAGGTTATCAGGGATCAAAGAGATCGAAGAAGCTTGTCAACTTTGATAGCCATCTCTTTGTACTCCTCAAGAGACTTGTTCTCATCCCGGCAAGCCAGTTCTGATTTTAGTTCCGCCCTGAGACCGCGACGAAACATTCCTCTCAGTGGCTTTCCCTCCCAGCCTGCCTGAGCTGCCATAGTGTGAAACCGAAGAGCATAATCCGAAGCTGAGGAACAGCCCTGCTTCAGATTCATTAATTCCTCCTCTGCCTCTCTACCATCATCGTCGTGATCGAATACCTCCTTAAACTTCTCCAGAAAGCGACGGTATGAGAGGAAGGACATCTGCTGTTGCCCATTTAAGTGCTTTACCGGTGAGCAGAGTGCATACAAAAGACACCTTGCTCTCATCTGAGTCAAAACTCTGAGGCTGCCAGTCAATAATGATGGCAAACTGCAGTAAAAAGCCTTTACACATACCTGAGGAGCCGTCATATTTCTCAGGCAGAGCTAGGCGAACCGGATTGTTCTGGGCTGCGGGCATCGAAGGAGGAGGAGATGGTGGAATGGCGACTGTTGGAGGAGTAAGTTGTGCACTCATTTGTGACATGGCTGAAGTTAGGTTCTGCACCGATTGTACCAGGTCCTGCGTCATGGTAGTTAGGCTGTTAAGCTGCTGGTGGTGAGTTGCAAGCATGGAAGCTTGGCGTGAAACCTCAGAGACCACAGATTGTAAAGCTGCTGGATCCTGTAATGGCGAAGTCTTCTGTAATGGTAAATGTTCATTCCTTGTAAAAGCAGAGTAATCAAAGAATAACCGCCATAGGAATGAGTGGTCTGATTGGCTGTAGATTCGTCCAATAGTATACAGAAGCATCTGATGGACGCAGGTTAGGCCCGCCTCCCAGAAGGCGAGTAGTAAGGTAGATTGGCCAGACTAAGCTCCTATGAGCTTTAAAGTCGCGGAAGCCAGGCTAGTCCTATGTACTTGTTGGTATCTTAATCACATCTCACTAAAAAAAGCACCCGGGTACGTTTATCCAATGAGACCAGGTAGCTCAGATTTCAAACTTTTCAAGATGTTTTACTTCACTTACAGCTGTGTTACACACAGCATGAAATAATTTTCTAACATCCATAATAGGAGCACATTAAGTCCTAAGCACTTAAAGTTCAGCAAGTAATGTAAACTTTCAACTTTAAACATGTTAATTTTAATGTAATTGTCATGCAGTTAAGTTTCTTTATAAGTGTTCAGATTTGACCTAATTGATAATAACACCTAAGTATGTCCAGCTTATTTTAAATTTATATATATATATAAATAATTTATATATATATATATATGTGTATATATATATAATTTATATATATACACACACTCACCTAAAGGATTATTAGGAACAACTGTTCAATTTCTCATTAATGCAATTATCTAATCAACAAATCACATGGCAGTTGCTTCAATGTATTTAGGGGTGTGGTCCTGGTCAGGACAATCTGCTGAACTCCAAACTGAATGTCAGAATGGGAAAGAAAGGTGATTTAAGCAATTTGGAGCGTGGCATGGATTTTGGTGCCAGACAGGCTGGTCTGAGTATTTCACAATCTGCTCACTTACTGGGATTTTCATGCACAGCCATTTCTAGGGTTTACAAAGAATGGTGTGAAAAGGGAAAAACATCCAGTATGCAGCAGTCCTGTGAGCGAAAATGCCTTGTTGATTCTAGAGGTCAGAGAAGAATGAGCCGCCTTTTTCAAGCTGATAGAAGAGCAACTTTGACTGAAATAACCACTCGTTACAACCGAGGTATACAGCAAAGCATTTGTGAAGCCAAAACATGCACAACCTCGAGGCGGATGGGCTACAACAGCAGAAGACCCCACCGGGTACCACTCATCTCAACTACAAATAGGAAAAATACAAATTGCACAAGCTCACCAAAATTGGACAGTTGAAGACTGGAAAAATGTTGCCTGGTCTGATAAGTCTCGATTTCTGACATTCAATGGTAGAGTCAGAATTTGGCGTAAGCAGAATGAGAACATGGATCCATCATGCCTTGTTACTACTGTGCAGGCTGGTGGTGGTGGTGTAATGGTGTGGGGTATGTTTTCTTGGCACACTTTAGGCCCCTTAGTGCCAATTGGCCTTCGTTTAAATGCCACGGGCTACCGGAGCATTGTTTTTGACCATGTCCATCCCTTTATGAACACCATGTACCCGTCCTCTGATGGTTACTTCCAGCAGGATAATACACCATGTCACAAAGCTCGAATCATTTCAAATTAGTTTCTTTAACATGACAATGAGTTCCATGTACTAAAATGGCCCCCAAAGTCACCAGATCTCAACCCAATAGTGCATCTTTGGGATGTGGTGGAACGGGAACTTTGGGCCCTGGATGTGCATCCCACAAATCTCCATCAACTGAAAGATGCTATCCTATCAATATGGGCCAACATTTCTAAAGAATGTTTTCAGCACCTTGTTGAATCAATGCAACATGCAATGCAACTAAGGCAGTTCTGAAGGTGAAAGGGGGTCAGACACCGTATTAGTATGGTTTTCCTAATAATCCTTTAGGTGAGTGTACGTATATATACATGTGGTCGCAACACAGTGGCATTATGTAAATTTTTGATAGTAAAGAAATCTAAACATTGTATAGTCACAAAATGTTGTGTGTGAAGCTGATTTGAATTTATTTTAGACCATTATACATGATATTGCAGTGCCTTTGAAGCTTGTCTGAAACCAATTTTGTTTGGACGAAAGTCCACACTGCTGCTTTGAGTTTTGGACGCAGTGCTTGTCCTGTTCCTCACACACACAGCAGTTTGGAAGCCATTTTCTGCTCTTTTAACTGTACTTAAACTTAAAATGGCTTTTTTTTAAATAAGGGCTGTTTTGGCACAGCTCACCTTCATGACAAAACCTCTCCCATACTGTCTCTGCAGGTTATGTGTTTGTCATTGTGATATGTAATGGCCCAGGCCTTGGCAAGTCCTACTTGTTTTTCTGTGGGACAAATTAAGTATTTTGCAAGAGCTTGGCAACAATAGGGCCAACCTTTTCTGGGTATTCACTCAATCCATTTCACCAGAAAGACATGCTCTCCTTCTAAAGCCAAGACATGAAATGATACAGAAATGTGGTCATATTCAATCTGAAGCTGATCAGGTCTGAAGAATTCAGAAAAACCTATAAAACTGAAGGAATGCCTTTTTTCAGCTCACTGCTGACTGATTCTGTCTCTGTGTATTTATTTTAGTACATGACATTTCCATGAAATGTGCCGACTTTCAGCACTCGTGGGTTTTTTTTTTGCTTATGTTGAAATGTGGATCAAAAACATTTTGCGGTGTCTATTAATGTAAATACTGTGATTAGTCGAATTGAAATGACAAATCTGTTTATTGAGGAAATCAACACTAGTCAATTGAAACATGGGTTTTATTGTGTTTAGAGTATAAGAAACATATATGAGCTTTATGTGAGGGAAATAGAGAGAGTTTAGTTTACTTACGTACAGTGCCTAATTTAATAGATAATTAGTATTTTTTCATTATTTCTGAACAGTAATTAGAACATACAGTAGTTTTCCAAGATTATTAGTTATTTCAATATAATTCTTACATTCAGATTGAATTGTCAGTGTTTATTATTAGCAAAAATGGGTGTTTTCAACCTTTTACATAATGCTTAATATTTTATATTAACTTGTGTTTTGGGAGGGAGCATTCAATAAAATCCCTTTAAATTCAATCAATTATTAATATAACTAAAACTAGAGCAATGTCACTGTTGTAGTGTGTAACAACAGTATAATAATACTGTAATAACACTAAGTATGGTATTTAATGCATGCATGTAACATTGTTATTACACACAGTACACAGAAGACATTTGATCATTTTTATTTTATTTGTTTAAAATACAAATATACCTTGTTTTTAAAACTGGCCAACATTTAAGAATTAATAAATTAATGCCTACGATGGAGTTTTAGTGCCACCAAAAAAAAAAAATCTAAAACTATGAGATTAAAGTCGAAACTACAAGAATAAAGTCGTAATATTACGAGATTAAAAGTCGAAATACTACAAGAATAAAGTCAAAACTACGAGATTAAATATTGTTGCACCCCCCAAAGAAATGTCAAATGAGTGTGTTGTGAGCTGATGTTAAGATCAAAAGTTCACAAATATCATATTCTTGATTCTTAAGCGGTTTCCGCGTGTTCTTAGATCCCAGTAATATCAAGCAGCCGCTTGGACGCAACACTATTCAAATATGCCTGTATCTGGTGGCCTTCTCTCAATCCGGGTCATTTACAAGTGCACTATACTAAATATTATATTTCGACTTTAATCTCGTAGTTTTCACTTTATTCTCGTAGTATTTTGACTTTTATTCCCCAAATATTACGACCTTATTCTCGTAGCTTCAACTTTAATCTCGTAGTCTTAGATTAAATTTTTTTTTTTTTTGGTGGCACTTAAACTCTGTTGTATGTGCCTATTGTTTCCTCTCTTAATTAATAAAAAAAGATAAATTAATTAAGACCCATCAGGACTTAAAATGGTGGCAAGTTTGTCCCAAGACAAAATAAATAGGTACAGAACAAAAAATGAATTAAAAAAAATGAATAAAATGAGAAGTCTCAATGAAACACTGAAATAGCAATTCATTTCGAAAGCAGAAAGCTGAAGTGAATCTTTGAACTTAATTTAGTTGACCTTTGCTTGAGCAATACCGCTTGCTGCTTCCTCCCCTTTCCCTTAAACTAATGTAATTCTGAAATATCACACAGCGAGACCAAGATCAAGTTTCACTGCATAGATCACTGATGTCTTTTCATGAGCAAAGAGACGCTCATTGCGACTCAGCGCCAGGTATTTGCTGAGAGCTGTCGTCACTCTTTTCTGAGTGGAGTGAATAAAGCAGGTGTCCACCCACCTGTAAAACAGCAGCAGGCTCACGGCCAGTCCTCAAGCAGCTCAGAACACAATCTCTGAAACAGGAGATCAATTGTTTGAATCCAAAGACTACACAAAGGCACGGCCGCCTCAATGAATTATGATAACCTTTGACCCTGAAGTCAATGTGCGTCTGTCAATGTCCCAGAAGAAACACGAATATCTGATGGTGCAGTCGATGAAAACAACCGGCTTAACATTTTTACAGCGGTTAATGTTTTACATACTACTCCAGGAACTGAACTGATTTTTGACTCTAATAAAGTCATAAAGTTTTATAGGTAAAGTTGACATGCTTAAACAGTCTCGAAAGCTTTGGGGGGAAATACAAAGGCCCAGAATGCCAAGTCCTGGTTGTGATCTAAATCATTTGTTTACAGTTCCTCTGAATGAAACATGCGCACAATGAAATCACTGTTCTCCAGAAACTGTGTTTGTATATGTGTGTGTTTATCTGTCATCCGCTCTTGGAACGCGGTTACAGAAAGCACGAAAAACCAGTTGAGAAAGAGCATGCAGACGTTTACGCAGGTGTACAGCGGCCCCAAAAAGTATGCAGACCGCTAAGCAAAACTTATGACTGTTATTTTCCTTGAAAATAAACTGACTTTACTTGTCTGAGCCATCTTTTCTACGACTTTTAATCAGGAGGTGTTTTGGTGATTTTTAGTGGTTACAGTATATGAAGCCAATTTCTCTCAGATGAACGTGTTCTAGACAACTCTTACAAAAAATACAGAAATACTTTGTTTTAAGGCCCCTTTCTCACTAGTTGCTTATCAGCATTCTTATTGCTAGCATGTTGGCTGTTTATTAGTAAGCACATATTAATGCTTTATTTTGCATGACCATATTTTTAATCCCTTAATCCACCCTATTTTGTAAATATTGGGTACAATTCAGCAAAAGAGTGGAGCAGAGAACTGGGGAGAGGTTAGATGAAATGGATATTTCCAGTAATGATTACTCAATGTTTATTAGGGGAGTGGATGAAAAGGAAATACTTGACATTGTTAATAATTGAAGAAGAAATATTCCACTGAGTTTTACGATATCGACATGTAAAACCATTTACATACATTTGTAAATAGTCCTTTTTAACAGGCATATTCACTAGTAATATAAAAACAGCTAAAGTTATTCCTATTTTTGAAAGTGGAGATAGACATGTTTTTTTCTAGCTATAGACCAATTTCTCTTCTTTCCCAGTTCTCAAAAATGTAGACAAACACAAATTATTGAGTGAGCATCGGCATTGCGTAAAAACAAAACAAAAACAGGTTGAGCTCAATGACTGTGCTAAAACTTTTGTTTGTGTATAGGCACTGATGCCATGAACCGCGCACGATTATCCTGGCTTTGGGGGTCAAACTTGCTCAGGCACGATTCAAAATGCCAAAATTACCCCTCCACAGGGAGCTTGATTGACAGGTCATCTGACAAATCATAACCCCCAATCTGCCGTTTTCGTCCCACATTTAAACCTCACTATAGAACAGATTTACGTCAATGGACTTTAAAAATTTGTGTTTTGTCTTTTCATGTTCATTCGTGTTTATTTCATGCTGTAACTAGAAAAGAGGATGAGATTATCGTTTCACCTGCTCCTTTTAACCTGAGGCACTACAGCTATCTGTCATGACACCTTTTTTTTTTTTTTTTGAAACATCACAAATTTTGAAAGTTAACCAAAGGTATCCCTAAGGTAACAGTTTATGTACCATACTGCATGTTTCACCGCAGTTTCAAAGAGAAATGTTCACCGAGTGCTGCTAAAACACAGGTTCGGTACGTGAACACTGGCACATTATTTTTATATAATTATATATATCATAATATTAATTGAAATATCCATGGACTTATCATGTTGGAAATATGCCCTACACCAAATAAAAATAAATATAATATAAACAATATAAAAAGGAATTTGTTGGGTCCCACTTTATATTAAGTGTCCCTAATACCTGTGTACTTTCATAGTAACTATATCTAGTATGTAAGTAAGTAGTAAGTAAGTAAGTAACTTTATTTATATAGCGCTTTTAACAATACAGATTGTAGCAAAGCACTGAACATTATTAAATAGAACAACAGAGTAATG
>JAUCNO010001440.1:931200-946552 GCA_032353835.1 Enteromius viviparus
CTTGGTTGAACAAAAATAAACAATATTTTGTTGCTTAAGCTTATGTATTCAGTCATTATTCAATGGTATACTAAAAACTCATATGAAAAAAACTTACTTCTCACTGTTCTCAGGTCAAATATTTATATGCGATTAAAATGCGATTAATTTCGATAAATTAATTAATTACAAAGCCTGTAATTAATTGGATTAATTTTTTTAATCGAGTCCCAGCCCTAATAAATACTGTTCGGTTTTTCATTTTTTTTTGCAAAGACTGATTGTTTCATGTCTTAACGCGTCAATGTATCGTCACCAGTCGTAGGGTTTATTTGGTGTTTGTGTTTTTGGCTCTCAGAGCTTCGGAACATTTAGTGCCCAATGACTTGCACTATATGACTGACAGACTGCAACGGTTTTAAATATCTTTGTTTGAGTTTCACCTACACCTGGGATGCCCTGGGGGTAAGCAGATAAACATCAATTTAAAATTTTTGGGTAAACTATCCCTTTGAGCCTCATATATACTGGGATGATTATTGCATACGCTAATTGCCAGCATTTCTGAGACATTTTTTGTGGCGCATCTTTGCGACAAATCTAGGACTCTTAAATTCAATAAAATTTTGGTCTGTTCCTCACTCAGAATCAAATGACTTCAAATAGTTATGGACTGCTTTTACAGCACTTTATTGTAGTTTTTGTAGTCTAAAAGCCATTTACTCCTTTTAAAAAAGCGTACTTTTATATTATAATTTAATATTAAAAATGTGCTTACACTACGTATTAACGTATTACATGTAAAATTTTGGATTACAATAAATTCATAATTTGAGAGTGTAAGTGGGAAAAAAGTGCTTATTATGTTTGCAGTATGAATAAATTATAGACAGATTCGCTGTAGGATGCCTTTTTTCTCCCCCTGGATCCGTGTGAGGCATGTTGTATCATGTGCACACTTTATTTGACATCTTTTGGACAAAAAACCCCAACACAGTCTCATGACAAATTCGTATTTAATTTACAGGTGGCTAGTTTGTACAAATATGTATGACCTCAATCGTACATTTTAGTACCCAGGTGTAAGTTATTTGTTAAAATTCATACAAACTTGCAACTAATAAAATACGTACGATTTAGCAAACATTTTATGAATTTATTACGAGTGAGCTCATACGAATTTGTACGAATTAACCACCTTGTAAAATATGTGTGAACTGCCATGAGATCGGGCTGAAAACCCAGCCACTGCAACACTGCAAGGTGTTCTATAAAACTCAGATTAGATTCATCTGAAAGAAGAACGTTGTATACAAGGATGCCTTGAGGGTGAATAATACATGGGGGAATTCTTATTTTGGGGTGAACTAACCCTTTAAGTACATTGTTAGAATTTCATCATTTCTTTTATTGTCTTTAAAATATGGCTAAATAAGTGTAGGATATTACTAAATCTTAATAAAACATCCAAAAAAAAAGTGTATTCCATTAAAGACATTATTATGAACATCATTAATTGCACTTAAAATAATAATTTGACATTTCAAAGTGGATTTTGTGAAAAAAATGAAATGTGTATTTATCAAAAAGTACGCTTGAAGGGAAAAAGTGCCATTCTGTTGCAATAATATGTATTTTTTAATATGCTTTTAAAACTTGAAGTACATTACAAATGCACATTCAATATAAGTTATGTGAGTTTGCAGCGGAATGAGTGTTAGTAAATGATGACATGTTATTCATTTCTGGTTGAACTGTTTCTTGAAGCTCAGTTCTTCTCGGTCCTTGCAAAAACACACAAGCATCGATCTGAACATGCGTCTGAATGAATGACAGTTCTACCAGGAGCAATAACAACCAAAGTGATGACTGACACTGCAGCAGTCACAGTGTTGAAATGTGGGTAGACTGCTATGTTGCACTAAGCTTGAGGTCTGCACTTGACCAGTAAGTTTCAATACACTTTGTCTTTCATTTTCAGAGAGATCAACATTTGTTTCTGAAACTTACTGAAGAATGCAAGGTATCTGGTTTATACATACTGTACAGGTGCCATAAATATGATAAGTATGCATAGCTTCAGTCCCTGTTTTGTAAAAGTACTTCTCTCTTTGCAGCCTTTTATCAAACGCACTTGACATTTACTATGACTACTGGCATTGTGAAACAACACAGCCTGCCCTCCATCTTCCCTGAGCAACACACTTAAACAGGACAGCTGGTTGGTTCATTTCCTGCCTCACTGTTTTGGTATGTTTATCTCCGTGAGGGCTTGGTTCTCAATTTACAAGGCGCGAAAAGTTTCTGGTAACTCTGAGAAGTGAACCAGAAGCAATGATGTCATATACTATGATGCATAATTCCCCCCAATAGTCTTGTTTCCTTGTTTCTGTGCACACAATACACATACAATAGGAGAATTTATCTAATGAATGCTTTCAGTAATGATATGAACCTAAAGCATCATCTGTTTTTTTGGTTGTGTGATGCTATATGTGATTTGACCAAACTACAGGTCTACAGGTTGAGTCACATTAATTGTATTCTACCTGTGTGCTATATTTTGGAGCTTTTGGAGTTAAAAACAGCTGAAACAACACCCTTTATTTGGTACTTTCCATGGAAAAGAGCTGCACAAAGAATATTCAAAATGTCTGCTTTTTGTATTCCATGGAATTTTAGCTTCCATAAGTGACATAAGGGTGAATAAACAATGACAGGTTTTTTCTTTTCTTTTTTCCTTCGTGTAAACACAGAAGGGTACAGTTAGCCGAAACACACTCAACACAATCCACTCTAGCAATCAGAAGTCAGAAATGTGGACTGTTTTGAGGTACCCTGGGAATTCTGAAACCTAAGATGAACTGTATATATGAGTTGTTTACATATACATATGCTCTCTTGTAGCAGCTCTGTTCTGCTCGTTGTCTCTTAAAAGACAGAACGAGAGGGAATAATAAGGGAAAACATCTGCAGGTGTCTCCGAGCTGTGCTTCGCCTGTCCTGACATGCACGTTGTTCTCGTTTAAGGAGGAGCTGTATCATTATCCTGAGAGACAGCGGCAGGCCAGCAGTGCGCCTGTATCCAAACAAGTACGGTCACAAACAGCTCTTAATCACATGTGTTGTGAAACCAGTGTTAAATAAATGTCTCTGACACCTCTAGTCTCTCCTGTCTAACGGGTTTCTTGAACACACTTGAAGATGACAGAGGAATAGAATATCTAAAAAAATAGATTTTTGCTTTTTCAGAAGTATCAGTTGTTGTCGTATCTGACCTCAGTCAAAAGAGCCAAAGTCTCTGATATTCTGGATGTTACGTATTGCTATGTATTGTTCTTATTATAATCATGTTCCAAATTCCATTAGATTTTAGTGCTGTCAAATGATTAAAATAAAGGTTTGTGTTTACATAATGTATGTGTGTGTACCGTTTATTATATAAATATAATATATAAATATAAATGCATAAACATATATATAGCTAGATAGATAAATATTGATACAGACAGTGGTAAGCACTACAAAATATGATTGCCAAACATTTGTGGTGTATAGACTAAAGCGAGCCCAATCTTGCGGCATTTCATAGATATTTTATGAGGTGACCAATTCGTACAAATTCGTATGTCCTCTTTTGCAAAATCGTACGTATTTTACCCAGATAGCATAGGTACGTCTGCAAGATTTCTTGATCTGGAAAGCATCTGTTGTCTACGAACGTCTGGCAGATGCCTTCAGATGTCAGTTTTACACACATTCTAAATCATAAGACATCTAATAGACATCTATTTGACATCTAAAAGGAGACGTCTAAAAGACGTATTGCAGATGAGCAAACAACCAAAATAATACGTCTTGCAGATGTAAATGCAGACATCAAATAGACATCTCCTAGATGTACATGTGCTATCAGGGTACGCATCATACATACTTGCCAATTACGTATGAGTTTGTACAAATGACCCACACCCCTAAACTTACACGTCACTGTGGTTTCAGACAAATCGTAAGTTTGTACGAATTAAGATAAACTTGCCACCTCGTGAAATACGTATGAACTGATCTTGAGACTGTGTTGGTAAAGCACTTTTCGTAGTGAGTTTGGACACGATACGAATTTTGCTGAACTTTTTTCCCTCCCTTTTCGAATCTCATGTTACTTAAATAAGGCATTTATTGTTAATAAAAAATTAAGTAATCAAAAAGTTGTAAATAAAGTAACAGGTATGGCAGGGGTAGGGAATAGGAAGAGATTTGCTGTCCCGTTAATGTGGCGTCCATTTAATAATTTTTAAAAAATTATAACTTCCAATCAATATGCTATTGCTGCATTGGCCTACTACAATGAGGTGCAGATAGCTGCCACTAATCGCAATGAGTAGAATAAATAGCAGAACATCCTGCGCTTAGCCTCTCCTTTATATATTTTTTTCCTGCATAATGGCATAATTACCAATCGTCTCAACAATTTGGCCAGTTTAATCAGCCAGATTGTGGTGTCTGGAGCCCTTTTGCGCATGCGTCCTGTGTCAGTCAGCTGGCGGTGACGCGCAGAGGAATGCGAGTGGAGCCGCTCATTGAACTCTTGAAGAACGCTCCTCCGCTGGAATAGAGCGCCGCTGCTGTCTGCGCATGCGCGCTCTTCAAAGTTGCGCGAGCGGCTCAGCTCGGATTCCTGAGCTCTTCACCGCCGTCTTCACTCGAGGAGAGCGCTGCTGCTCACAGCTCGGCATGGAGTGAGCGAACCTACGCGCGTCTCGGACTTTTGCTGTTAGTTGCGCTTCTCCCGTCTCTTACGGGCTAGAAAGTGAAACGATACTGAAGAAAAACACGATGTAGTAGGAAAATAAGGACGCTGGACTGTTTTATTCCATACCCGCTGAGCAGAGCTTTATAGTATCGCGCTGGGGGAGAATTAGACAGCGGTGGGACAAACATGCTCTCGCCGTTCTTGGCGTATTTTCTGTCGGTTGTGCTTCTGTGTCGGATTGCACGCTCCCAGTACTCAAGCGACCAGTGCAGCTGGAGGGGCAGGTGAGACACGCTTCAAACATCCATACCATTTTTATTCAAATTTATTAATGGCAAACAAATGTAACTTTTGAGATTAAGTCTTTTGAATAATTATATTGATGTTTTAGGTTAACGTTTTGATTCTAAAAAAAAAGTATAGTATTAACTATAAATAATATTTAATATACTGCTTTTATTTTTTTAGGCTTCGTGTGAGCACTAATAGTATTATGAGCATTGGTTATGTTTATGAGTTGTGTTGAGTAGTATTAGTGTAAAGAGCTTTTTGTGGTGGCTTGTGGAGTGATTGTTAAGAGTGGTTGTAGCACCTGTTTCACTTAATGAACGCTTAACATTTTACTATCTCATTGGTATTTTTTTTTTTCAGTTACTCTTAGTCTTAATAGTATGTATGCATGCATTTCTTTCCTTTCTCTCCTTCCTTTCTTTCCTAATTACTGCTGGCATAACCTGAAAGCAGATACTGTCTTGAGCACTGATTGAATTTTGTACTCCATGGTTTGACCAAACCCATATTAATCCCTCATGTGTGTAACAAGCGAATCACTCTATTGTTTGTTTAAAGGCGTTTTTTAACTTCACCTGAGTTAATAAGCTATTGCGCATACAGTTGCACTGCCTTTTAAAGCTTTTAAGTTTCTGTAATAGTCACATTGTGTTAAATTGGCATTTAAATTCTTCCAGCTCAACGTGGAGCTAGACGTTTTGAACTATATCTATCCAGGTCGGTGATAAATCTTTAACCAATGAGGATATTAGTTCACACTGTATTTCACCGCCGCATAACTTCATCACATAACAACGTTTGTTAATATAACTCAACAATAGCTCACTTCCTTCAAAAACCAAAGCATTTACATATTCAGGCTTTCTGTGAAGTCTTTTTACAAAAACATGCGCTGAATGCGCTGTGCTCTGCCCGTGCAGCCATAATCTGGTGTTGATTTGCCAGGCCCTGAGTTCAGCCTCTCATTACGGCAGAGCTGAATTTCAAATGCTCTTAATTAAAGAGGAACCGTTATAAATGAGGACACGGCAGCTTGCGAGTCTGCTCCGCACATGTGTCACCCCACGAGTTTTGGTCCTCACCTCTCATTTTGGTGAGAGTTTAATCTGGGGTCTTGCAGCAGGCCTGCATTCATCTCTGATTGAAGAACCGCTGGAGGCTTCAGAAGCAGATGGCTCATTTTCTGCCCAACTGACGGCGGGCCGCAAACTCAATGCACGCCACCGCAGATGATGTCTAAAAGTAGCGGAGAGAGTCTGGACAGCGGCAGGACTGCTGCCCGGACATGCAGCTCCTCGTCTTTGAGGAGTTGAAAGCGAGGGGAGGTCCGCTGCGTGACCTGCATTTGCACTTGCATGCTCCGGGGTTCGGCTACTGTCTCTGCACTTGTCTGCAGAGAGGCCCGTGTGTCCAGGGAACCATTGACTTGCGTTTCAAAAATCCTACCCACGGCAGGATGCCAGTGCCGGGGCTTGCCAAAGCGTTGGAAAAGAGAGAAGAAAAATGAGAGACGGTTAATGTGTATGTGTGTGCGCATGCTTGCACGTGACGGGTCATGCAGCAAGCCTCGCGCGTGGGTCTTAAACACCTTGTGTGAAAGGACATTAACTTCATTCTTCCTGCTCTGAGAAAAGCTTTTCTTTCATATGAGCTTCAGCTTTGGACTCGACTCTGGCGCAGGCTGCTCAGAACAATCGCCCTAATGTTTGAAGTTTCCTTTTGCAGTGCTGCACGTAAAAGGCCACTAAACCAACCTCAGACCATCATTATTTGGGGGATTACCCGTCATTTGCTTCTTGTTTTGCTTTGTTTGAGTTAAGGCCTGCGAGTAGTTATTTGTGAAGGTTAACCGGTTACAACTGGATGTCAGAATTTGGTGAGTAATACATCAGTCTACTGTTTCCCTTCCAGTGTTTTAAGGCATCGTACGATTGCTTCCAGACAGTAGCCAGCAAAATTATGCTGCCTTTTGAAATCGTTTGTTTTGGCCGGATAAACCAATCCCAGAATGATTGCTCATGGTGAACAGCACTCCTCCAGGATGGAAGACAAAGTCAAGAGAAACATGGATTATAACTGAATGTCATCCAGACTGAAAGAAATAGACTAATCTGATTAAAAATAGTTAGATTGATACAGTGGCCTATATTTTCAACCAATGGTTGAACATTATATTGCTGTGGCTTGTATATCATATCATGTTTGGCCAGTGAGTGTCATGATTGAGAACTCAATGTCATATTTAATTTTTGCCAAATGCAGTATTTTAAATTCGCATTCGCTCATTTAGTTTTAGAGACCGATTGCAGAGACCTATCACAATTTGGGGTTTATGCATTTGTTTTGATCGGACGCTGTACAGGAAAGCATAGGGCAGAGAGAGGGAAGCGGTATCAGCAAAGGATCTCGAATTGAACTCGGGTTGCTGGAGGCGCAGTTGCGCTACATGTCGATGCACAAACCACAAGGCCATCAGTGCCAACTTTTTTCATGGTTTTAAATTTGTGATTAAACCGATGTGTCTCTACTTCTTCTTCTGTATTCTGATGTACGTCAGAGTGTAACAGATTATCGAGAATGTAAGACAGGAACTTGTTGATGATTGGTTATTAAGATGTGGGATTGTGTGGCACTTTATTACTTTATTGCTAGTTGTGACTTTAACTACATGTCACCATGTAATTATTAGAGTAGACTCTGTACTTAACTTCTAACACTATTTTGATGGATCCACAACATACTGACAATCAGAACCCTAAAGCATGACATGTTGTTGTAAATGAATGAGGATTAGTTTACATCTAGTTGCATATAGTTCATAGTAGATCCTCAAAATAAAGTGTAACCAAAAATTTACTTTATGGCAAAGGTGGCAAAAAAGTAACACACAACTATTGTGTTAAATAAGTTCAACTCTAGTAGTGAATTTAAACAGTTTGACACTTAACACAAAGGTCTTGCTTACATGATTAAATGCATTAATTTAGTAACCAATATAAATGTTCATGTTAATATTCACAAATAAAACTGTATTGGTAAATGTTAAAATTAACAGTGACTAAAATTATTACAACCTTATTGTACAAAAGTGTGTATTGTCATGTAATTTGCCCACCATCATTATAATCATGTGCCTCCTATGTAGAGTGTTGTGGTTTATTTCCAGTTTATGTACTCGCAAGGTTTAGTTCCAGCAGAATTCTTTTATATGAAGTAATGTCGGTTCTGGAAAAGAGCTTATATCTCCTTTTCTTCTTTCTTGTAGTGGGCTGACCCATGAGGGACACGCTCGGGATGTGGAACAGGTGTACCTCCGCTGCGCCCAGGGGTTTCTGGAGTGGCTTTACCCCACAGGAGCCATCATCGTCAACCTGCGGCCAAACACACTGTCCCCAGCGGCGTCTCTTCTCTCCATCTGCATCAAGCCCTCTAAAGAGTCCAGCGGGACCCACATCTACCTGGACCGCCTGGGCAAACTGCGGCTGCTCCTCCGTGAAGAAGATCAGGCTGAGGGGAGAGTGCACTGTTTTAGCATCCAGGACGGGGCGCTCTTCATCGAGGCAGTGCCTCAGAGGGACATCAGCCGAAAAATCACAGCCTTCCAGTACGAGCTGGTCAACCACAGACCAGGAGCAGATCCACAGTCATTATCTGGTATGAGGTTCTCTTGATCTTTAAAGACTTGCTTGACAAGCAGAGTTTTCTTTCATCTGATGGATTTCCTGCACACGATTTCTGCCAAATTTAGAGAGCAGAGTAGAATAAAAGAAGCTCTCCAAGGTTTGCATTTAATTGATCATAAATATAGTAAAGTAATATTGTGAAATATTATTGCAATTTTAATGTTATTACTCCAGATGTAAGTGTCTCATGAACCTCCAGAAATCATTTTAATATGCTGCTCAAGAAACATTTCTTATCATGAAGAAACAGTTAAATCCACCCTTGCTAAATAAGTGTTAATTAAAAAACAAAACAAAAAAAAAAACTTTTAAATATCCCAAAAAATAAAAGTTTTACTTTTTAGGTGTACCCACCCTTTCTGTTACATTCCAGCAATCGCTTCGTTCAGCAAAAAGCATTATTGCATTTCTGTGACTCCAGGGTTTTTGGGTACACAGTTACTAATGCATGCAATACAGAGGGTTTGTTTATTTTAAAAAGTATGCGATCCGAAGCCAATGTTTTCATGCCCAGCAACAGATGATATCTTTACCTCAGGAAACGTCCTCCCCTCTGTGATGCTGAGATGGTGGATGTGTGCTCGTATTTGCTCTGGAAAGCGATACTCATTTGAACTTTGTTTTCCGTGCGTTAAATACCGCCTGTGTTTTCCAGAACGTGTGGCGCAAGTCTCACAACGGGACGTCCCAAGGGGTTTACACCGGCTTTTCCGAAATTACATTTCAAGCAGTGCACCTGCCAAAACCGAAGAGCTGTATGGCCCGAAGCAGTATAGATTCATCATATAACAAGTCTGTTTTTCTTCTCCCCAAAAAAAGCAAACGTATTGTTGGGTGTGTTTCCCCCACCTCAAGGGAGCTTGAATTGACAACTGCCATGTAAATCTGGCTCTGATAAACAGCTGTGAAGGCATGGAAACATTAAAAAAAGCATAGAAACATTAAACAGACGATGTCACATTACCAATATGTCCTCAGGAGAGTTTGCATGTTTGCCGTTTATGATTTCAGCGATCTGAGCGGGCAGATCTGTAAGGTGACCCCGTTTTCCTTTTTCCAAGTCACGTTCACCTCATGATTGTTGACCTACTGTGCTGGAATTAAGTTGCTTTCCATCACAGTGGAATGTGTCTTATACCAGCTGTTGGGAGGACATATTATCGCCATCTTTTTTCCCTACTCCCTTCCTCATCCTCCCCTCTCGTCTCTCTGGCTTCCCCCTCCTTCACTTTTTCCTTCATTACTTTTCGTTCCGCCGCTCTGAAGTGGTTGGGATGCAAGCGAAGTGGCATATGAATCTTTTCTCCATTAGCGTGGAATGCAGAGGGACCAGATGTAGCTGGGACACTATCTTCCCCCTTTGCCCTGCCAGTGTGTGAAGTGGTTGCGATCCCAGCAGCGTTGCATTAATTCGGGGCAGCGAGGGCTGCTGACTCAGATGCCAGCCCATTCCTGCGGTTCCGTTTCAATTTTTTGCATGTGATCCGCCGCAAAGCTTTTGCCGAAACCCATCTGCGCTTCTAGCGCGGCTTTAGCGTTCAGGATGTGGCAGCAGTTAACGCTTCACGTCAGACCTCTGCCAGGCCGAGCCTTCTGAACGATCACTCGCTTTGAAGCTTTGGCGTTCGCCAGCTGTTGCGAAGCTGATTCCTGGATGACCTCTGGCCCCGTTGGTGGTGCGATGTTTCTCATCTTGCAACACGGCTGACCTCTGGTCCGCTGTCCTCCACCCAGAGTTTCCTCAACAGATGCAGATCAGTTATTTCTCCCACTTTCATGACAAATCTACAGTGATGCTAGTCAATCTACATTAGTCAACATTTGAAGCGGATCAAAACTTTTCATCAAAACCTAAAAGCTTGTCTAAGGGCAACTTTTATGAACTTTCTTGATCCACTTCAAATGTTGATAGCTACTGTAGATTGCTATTGTTTAAAAAGCTATTGCTGGTGCACAAGCATTGGGAGTGATTTAGTTATGTTATGGTTATTGACATGACTTATATTTAATGATATAAAAAAAAGTAATACATGCTCAGCAAAGTCACCTTAAATTGTTCAAAAGTGTATTCATCAAAGAAGAAACTTTACTCTTTCAAACTTTCTGTTCCTCCAAGAAAAACACAGATTCATAAAGATAAAATGAGAAACACTTTATTTACAGTGTTCTTATTACACATCTTGAATGTATTTACAATAGTAAAAACAGTAACACTTTGATATGGGGACCAGTTCTCATAATTAGCTGGTTGCTTATTAGTGTCTGTTTATTAGTACTTATAAAACACATATTCTACATCCCTTACTCATGTAGTCATAATACCTGACTTAAACTCAAGTTACCTTACTAACTATTAATAAGCAGCGAATTATGAGTTTGAGGCAAAATTCATAGTTATATTCTTTCTTTATGTTCTGAGAATTTTCACCTTAAAATCAAGTGACAATATTAACAGTAAATTATGCAGTATATATTATATGGTACATTACAAACTATTGTTGCTGTACGTCCTGTACAGACATAATAATACTCTGTATTTCTGCCTATTTACATTGTTACAACCACATTAAAATAAAGCGTAACAATTATTTCTGTGCAGCAAATCAGCATATTAGAATGATTTCTGAAGGATCGTGTGATGCTGAAGCGATGAGGCTGAAAACTCAGCGTACCATCACAGGAATAAATGACATTTTTCACAATACTGTTTTTCATGGACACTTGAAGAGTATATTTGCAAAAAAGGATAACTCAACCCTGTATATTAGCATTATTTATTGTGTTCATTAAATTGCAGTCTGATTAATTGTAGGAAAAAACATGATTTATCTGTTTTAGCAAAAACACCCTTCTCTTGTTTGCCTCTTTTCATTGCTTCCAGTGTAGACTGAGAGTCAGGCACCATACGCCTCGCTCACTTTATAACAATTTTGTTGTACTGTAGAGCTATGGACCAGAATATGCTTTGACAATTGCATCACAGTGCAAAAACCAAAATACTTAAGCAACCACATAGCAATTACTTGCCCCCACCCATAACACTTCAGCCTTGTGGCATTGAGTTTTGGACATCCAGCCAGCCCTCGCATTTACTGCAGATGTCACGGTTTTGGAAAACTTTCAATCCCTTCAATCCATTCGCACTAATAGACAGCTAAACTTTTGCCTGTCAGACACACCTGCCCTGACCCACTCCCCATAAACCCATAAAATACCCCTCCACCCAGCCACCTGAATCAACCACTCGCTCGCTCAGCCCCTGCAAGCCTGAGAGGTTTGAGACCCTCCAGACAAATGTGCTGGATTATATCTGCACGTGGGGGGCTGTAATGACCCCAGAGCCACGAGACTGTGGCCTGATTTATTTGAATAGAGGAACGCGCTGATCAAAGCCGACACGGTGCTGCCAGTGTTTAGGTTACTCTGATTGCCTTGCAGCATTCGCAGGACCCTGCGGCCACCTGAAAGCAAAGGCGTGTTTGTCTCTTGTCATGTGATGCTAAATAGTACGAAGTGTTCGACTCACTCTCGGTTGTTGGCACAGGTGGAATGTGGGCTACGCTGGACAGTTCTCTTTTTTTGTTGTTTGGGGACCCAGAGCTACCAATCCTTGCAGTCTTATAGGAGTTCATCTCAGCTGGATCTCATTTGCGTTGGGGTGTGTGTTTGTCAGTATTTTTGTTGAGGGGGAAGGGTTGAGATGTTTCCCTCCTCTCCACCAACTACAGATGTGTTTTTTTTTTTTTGGGTGGAGGGTTGTATAAAGGGGGGCTTTTTCTCGCAGGCCACCCCGCATCTCTGTTTGGTTAGAAGCTGACAAACCGTGACGATAAACTTGGCTTCTTCACGCTCAATAAATAACCATCTGCAGCAGAAATTAATTATGTCTTTGAAAGTCCACGTGGCGGGTGTAGATGGATCGGTGTGCTGTTTTTTGTCTTCGAAAAACAACATGCTACGTCATTTACGTGCTAATGTTCCTACTGTTGCTTTACCATCAAGCGTTTGCTGTGTTTGGTCTGATTTTGTGGTTCTTTTTCCTCTGCAGCACCCTGCCAACCCTGTACAGATACGGAGGTCCTGCTGGCCGTCTGCACCAGTGATTTTGGTAAGTCACATATATTAATTAGCAGGTTCAAATAAATTGATTGAATTGCTGTTATGATCTGGAACCAGTTTGAAAGCACCCCTCCCATCCGGCAGCTTTATGAGTTACATGATTACTTGGATGGGATCAAATAAGATTCTTCAAAGAATCAAATAAGGCCCTATATAATAAACTGAAATTCCAGCAGGATTTGGTTCGTAGGAATATTAAAGACCGATGAGTGGACCACAGGCACAGCAGCCAGTTGATAGGCCAATATTTGACCCCATCAAAATCCATCTTAGCGATTTTAGATTAGACTAGGCTTTCACAAGCCAATCAAAGTTAACTTACAAACTCTACTCATGTTGTTAATTAAAAAACTCCTGCTCAGGGTTTCACAGAAAAGGCTTAAGCCTAGTCCTGGATGAAAATGTAGATCTGAGCTGTTCAAACTGTAAGAAACTTGCACTGACTTCTCTCTATGAAACTGGGCCCCAATTTGCAGCTTAATAATAGTAAGGTAGTTAAGTTTGGTTGTGGGATAGGATTAAGGAATCTGAAATATGGTTATGCAGGATAAGCTATTCATACGTGCTTTCTAAGTTCTAATAAACAGCCAATATGCTAGTAATATATATGCTGATGAGCAACACGCTAATTGTGAGAATTAGTCCTCAAAATAAAGCTTCAATTGTGTTGAGAAATTATCATTAAAATCTTGTGCAACACATTAAAAGGGAATGCTGTATCCATTCTTTGAGGATTGTTTGACCAAGCACATCCCAAAAAAAGAACAGATTGTTTTTCTAACATTGTTTTCTCCCTTTACAGTGGCGCGGGGCAATATTCTTGGTGTGGCGGAGGAGGAGGACCAGACCTCTGTCACTGTGTCCCTGAGTCGCCTTTACAGACAGAAGACACAAGTGTTTGTGTCAGGGGGCGGCCGGGCTAAGCGCTGGACAGGCTTTGTAAAGATGCCCAGGCAGTGCAGGGTTAAACCAGGGGAGGGTGAGTTCCTCTTCACTGGGACTGTGCGATTCGGAGAGGCCTGGCTCAGCTGCGCTCCACGGTACAAGGACTTCCTCAGGGTGTATCAGGACGCACGGCAGCAAGGGACCAACCCATGTCATTTGGACACAGACTGAATTCTTTCCAGGAAACCACACGGTCCGCCCCGTCGTGAGGAACTGTGACCCTGCGAGCAGCTGTCTGTCTCTGTTTGTGTCTGCAGAGAGAGAGATTGGGTTTAAATCGTATAGACTGCAATACTGATGCAGAAACCTGCTGTCCCAGCATTGCCTGAGACACGACTCGTGTCCTTAAAAAAAATCCCGTTGGACTTGATGTAACTAAGCCAATGCCGATTTCTCCTGAAATGTCTTAAGACTGATATTCCTGTTTGGTTTTTCTTCTTCTTGCGGTCACAATGTAGCAGATCTGGCTGATGAATGTGTAAAAATGTGAAAAGAACATTCTAAAACGGAAGTCCCAAATGCTTTGTAAAAAGCTTGATGTACAGTTTTGCAGTTGTTTCTATGACAGAAATATATTGATGATAAAAGCCTGCTTTTTAATTTTTATTTTTTAAGAAAATTTGAAGTGCAATTCCTGCCTGTGTTTTGTCTTCAGGCTGTTCAATTGCAAATGTGTCTTTCCAAGGATTAAAACTAGTTTTTCTCTTTGGAATCTGCTTATGTGCCTGTTTGTTTTTTTTGTTGTAAATTAGGTCATGGTGTAGTGTTCTTCCATCTATTGTGAAATACTTAATCGATGAATTGGGCCTTAATGTTATTACATCTATATAGTCACAGTTTAGTGTGGTTTAATACACGGGAGCTTATCCCCAAGTATAAATAATATTCCGCTTTTTAGATATGACTTGCATCACTTTTCAGTGTAACTGTGAGGCGTTTTTCTCACTATTATTATCATCCACCAGCAAAACATTTTAAGGCAGATAAAAAGTAATATCACAGCTCTCAGTTTATGGTAGCGTTAATGTCCATAACACAAGCAATATAGTACTTGCTTAAAGGAAGAGTAAATTCTGTTATCATTTACTGAAACACAGGCAGAACTGACATTTTTCAAAATACATATTTTCTAAAGAAAACAGGAACAACATCTTACAGATTTTACAGATAAGAAACTTTGTTAATAACCAGTTAGCAATGTGCAGTTATATTTTGTTCCAATACTTTTCTATGAACCAGAGAGTTTTCCACTGTACACATTTAGAGTAAAAAACATTTAGCTCATCTCTGGTTTGCTTAAATTGAGTAATAGTGATGATTGATGATTTGAGGTAGTACTTTTGCCCACTATCCTTCAGTTCCCAGTTCTTTGGTTTTCCAGCACCCATTTTTAATAATGACTATGATTTTAAGATCCTTTTTTTTTTTTTTTCACATTGAGGACAACTAAGGGCCTCATACACAACCATTTCATAAGCTACAAATAAACACTTATGTAAGAAGTAAACAAGTCAAGTCAAGTCACTTTTATTTATATAGCGCTTTTAACAATACAGATTGTAGCAAAGCACTGAACATTATC
>JAUCNO010001440.1:952210-963294 GCA_032353835.1 Enteromius viviparus
GTCTCTGTAGTCAAGACGACGATAATCACTGGAAATCAGGTGTCCCCAACTAAGCAAGCCAGAGGCGACAGCGGCAACGAACCAAAACCCCATCCATACAGTGCACTTAGAGTTGGGGGTGAAAACTTTTGAACAGGATTATCTGGGAAACCATTTATTTAAAGTATTATTATTTTATTATTTGAATTTAGTACTGTCCTTTAGATTTTATTGTCATAGTTGGGTAAGCTTTCATACTGGTGAACGGAAACTGCAATTTTTGTGCCCCTATTTGTTTTGTTTTAGATTGTTATTAAAATATTATGCATTATATGCTTTTTTTATAGTTCATGATGTTAAAAACCCTAAAAATGCATCGTCACAGTTTGGGTAAATTTTCCATTAAGGGTAATACTAAATAATATTCAATAAAAATCTGACATTTTAAAAATTATTTTCGTTAACAGTAAATGGTCGAACATTTTTGAGCATTTTATGACTACTCCCTTCTCTAACAAAACGCCTCCGTCATTGTAACGGCCTCATGTTTGTGATTAACTAACAAAGCAACCTCCTCTTCCCCTATTATTATTAAATCAAGAACATGATGCATAACAAGCCTTATCCATCGAGCATTGTGTGCCGATTTACTTCCGTCTGGACTCCCTATGAGAAATATCTGGCTTTCACGCTGGTGTTGGTGGTTAGTCTATTGGTCCAGCTCCATATGAAATGCATTACTTCTGGTTTTCTAGCCATACAGGAGAGTTATCATTCACTGGAAACAGACTGGAGCGGATTCCTCTCCACGGGTTGCTGCGGTGCCCAGGGAGGCGCTCAGTCAAGGTCAGAGTGAAAGGGCTCTTTGTGTGTGCGCCGGGCCGGTCTGAGAGAGCGAGACGGCTTCAATAGAGCCCTGTGATGCCACGCAAAATGGAGGAGCGGGCCATGTGGACTATGAATCTAAGCATTCCTGATTCTCGTGGCTCACTTTTTAGATCATTTATGAGAGTATGCCATTTAAAAAAAAGTTGTCGGAAAAAAATATTTTGGTTCTCGTCTTTGAAAACTAGTCTTTATTTCTCAAGTTTTCCTTTGCTCCCTATCATTCTGCTTTGCTTTTGACAGAAACACACCCATAATGGCTCTCAGTGAGTGGCCACAAATAGACAATTGCTTTTGCAGGCTGATCTGCGCTCAATGGAGAGTCTGAATTCCAGTCCAACGGCAGCGGCTCTGGAATCGCTCACTGGGAAATGCAAACAGTGTTCCCATGACAACGCTGCGGCGCAGCAAACCCTCGCTCCCGGCTCCTACGAGGTGAAAGGGAAAAGAAAGGAAAAGAAGCGTGGTTGTCCATTTGCACCGCCGCTTTAAGTGTCTCGCTGGCGACGTTCTGTCCAAGTTCATCCCGACCGCATTGTGCAGCATGTTTGGGGTTTACGGATAAGATATTCCCTCTGGAAGTAGACTCTGACCTTTATGCCACATTGCTACTGTTTAGCTGTTTATGTAGACTTATATATAAACGAAGGAAGAGGATCCATGCCCCAGTCAAAATTATAAAGTTGCTGTGTCTTGCAGAACGACCTTCCCCAAACTTGTCTGTTCACTTGGACTCTATTCAGTTCACTATTAACTTGATTCATATGGATGACAATGTCTTTTTGGACAATGAATGAGGCATTTGTCAGAAAAAGGGAGTATTTAGAACATTTTTGACATGACATTGACTTTTTTTGGCAGAAACTGACAACTTTAAGACCAAGCAGAAACCTTTTGCCAACTGGTTGTACTGTACAACCACTGTTTTCCACTATGTTTTCCTAGTGAACCAATTTTTGGTTTACTAAAAAAATGTTGGGTTACGTACAACCCAGCGCTGGGGAAAATATGGATATACTCAGCGATTGGATTGTTTTGACCCAGCGGTTGGGTTTTGACGCAACTGTTGGTTGGTTGGAAACAACCCAATCGCTGGGTTTGTCCATATTTTTACCAGCAATGAGTTGTATTTAACCCAAATAACTTTTTTAGTATTTTTACTTTTTTTGTGTAGTGACACAAAAATTGGTTTACTAGGGAAACTGCAAATACATATCTATGGTGTTTTGCCAGCTGAACAGTCAAAATACCAAATAACAAACATTTCAGTTCATTTATATATATTTAGTGTAACTTGAGAGATTCAGTACCTCCATTGAAAATCCATTTCACTACAACTTTGACACTAGTGTAATGTTTAAAGTAGGGAAAACACTATGAATGAACTTGAAGCTTATGTTGACATTTTTCATGTTATCTCAGAATAGCGCCTAATAAAAAATAAATAAATAAATAAAAAAGTTTAAATATGCAGCACTTCTTTGTTTAAACTTTACAGGGATAATCATGAAAAAAGTGCCACCCTCATAGTTTAAGTATTTCAAATAGATTGCATATACATACAATGTTTTGACTGTCTTCTGAGTGTTTCTATTTAAACTAATAAACAGAAATGCTTAAGCCTAGTCCTGGACTAAAATGTAAATCTGAGCCGTTTCAACTGAAAGAAACTTGCACTGACTGATCTTAAAACATGTCAGTGCCTTGGTTTTGTCTTAAACTGCACACCAGAAATGCTTTTTTTCTAAGGCATTTCTGTAAAATTACTTAAATATCCTAATTTAACTATGGCCTAATCCTGGCTTTGGCTAAGACCCGTCTGTGAAACTGGAGTTTTATTTTGCTTGACCATAAAGAAAAAAACATAGAGAAAGCTTCTCATTCTCATGTAAATCAATGGAACGGGACATCCGTCGTCTGGTGCAGGAATCTTCAGAAATGTAATTTCCACAAAATAAGATATTTTGAAACATATTTTTGACATTAAACCAGGAGACAACACTCGTCCAGCTCTCAAAAGTCCTTTAAAATGTTTCACTGGTAAAACATATATACAGCTATAATGTAGGCCAATGACATGCTAACCAGCCAAACCTTGATCCCTTGGCATGAACTGACCCTTTCGAGGCCAAGCAGAAGCCTTTGGTTTTCAACTGACGTTCCAGATATTTGGTCTATTAATACGATATTTGCAGTGTTTTGCAGCTGTACAATCAACAGCAAGGAAAGTAAGTAAATATAGCCTCAACAAATCAGAAGGCAAATGACACATAGTTAATATTCATGAGCCCCTGACTATTGTTGCTCACCCAGTTCACTCTAAGGTTGAGGTTGGTGCTGACAACAGACACAGTTTCCTGGCACCTAAATGCTATAATCACAATTAATGGTTCTGGTCCAAGTAATGTTAAAACGTACATCCAACCATACGCATTATGAGAATACGGGAAACTATTCATTGAGGACATCCTTGGGGTGGACCGAATAAACACTGAGCGGTCAAGATATTTGCAGTAACAGCAAATAGCGCGGCGACTTGGCAGCGAGAGGGCCAAAGAAGGAGCCGGGGGTCCCGAGGGAGAGGAGATGGGCAAGCGAACAAAGCGAGTGATTGGTGCTCTGTGGGCCAGTGACATCTCTCCTGCAGGGGAAGTGGAGGAATGCTGGGAATGTGTTGACTTCACACACGCGCGCCCCCCGCAGAAGCCTGGCCCTGATGAGGGCCGATCAATGGGAGCTCTGTGGCGTCTGCACGTGGCGCTTCCTCCAGCACAAACACTACGCCTCGTCCCAGAGGACACCCACCAGCTAGACCTTCACACACAGATGAGAACAACATACATCTCGATTGGGAATGTGAAAGTGAATGCTCTTATAGCACCACATAGAGAGTTTTTTTTTAGAACTGAACACTGAGGGACTGTTTTGTCCAGTGAGCATTTCTAAACTTAAATACAGGAACTGAAAATGGACTTCATACGGGAAAAGTGGGAAGGTTTTAACACATGGATTGGGCAAGCCAGACTATCTAAAATGCATTAATGCATTAGGGTCTATCCTAATTAATCTAAAAGTATAAAAAAAAACACTTGCAAATAAAAGCATATTAATTAAATAAAAGGTCATATAAGTGAACTTTATTATAAATTGAAACCTTATCATTGATTACAAATATACACATAACATAAAAGTTTATAGAAATATTAGTTAACCATAAATGCTTGTCAAGTACACCTTGATTGATTATATTTCAAAGACAATTGAATTAATTATATAATAACATATAAAGATATAGTTACAACCTACTTAAGTGGGACAAAAAGCCCTCTAAAACTAATTGCATTTAACTTAAAATGACATTTTTATTTATTTGCAATTATATGTATATTATTTCCATAGCATTTTTTTATAGCGTAGGTGAAATCATGTTAAGGCACGATAACTATAACAATAACAATAAAAATCGTTCTCGTTGTTATAGAGTAGCAGAGTCCACGCGACAAGTATAACGATAAAGCGGAGAAAAAATTACGTTGGATTATTTTTTCAGGTGATAACAACAGAAACATTGACAACCAATCAGAATCAATACCGCTATCACGCGCTTGAGAATTTAAAGTGGCAGATGCGCTTGTGTTTATAATAAACAGACCATATCGCTGCTGTGGATGCAAATATACTTATCTTTATCTTTATAGTTATCGTGCTTGTTGTGAACGGGTCTTTAGCCACATAATCTTACTCATTAATCATTCTTGATCAAATGCAAAAACATTTTGGCATATATTTTATACAGTGCTGAATTAAACATGCAGCAATATGTTGTGAATTTCAATGTTTTGAATTGTTTCACAAATGCATAATGCATCTGCTTCAGATGCTAGTTATAAAAAAATAGTAGGCAGCATTCAGTGTACACTGCTCAGTATGCAGTAAGCAGTACACTACTTTTCCATTCAAAATGTAGAGCCTCATTCATGAAACACTAGGGGAACGAATTGTTTCAATGAATAAATGCTACAATTTACATCACAATGGATTTACAAACCATTTATATACAAATTTGTTCTGCTTGTATGTTCCATGAATGAGGCCTAAAGGCCTATTGTATATGCACTATATTTAAAAGAAATATTATCTACAAAAGCATTACCCAATAAAGAGGATGAACGTCCAGAAGAGTTTCTGGAAAATGCATTAAAGCCATTTATCTAATAAAAATGACAATGTGGTAAAAATAGGTTTTCCAAATAGAAGGCTTGGATTAAAATGACAGTGCAATATGATCAAATGTTCAATAATAATCAGAGAGGAGAAATCTGAGAGCCCTCACTGTAAATCACATAAGACTTAAGCCCTACGGGTTCGAGAGGGAAAACTAATTCTTGTCTGCCATAACTTCTTTGTAAATGACCTTTTGCCGTTTTATTCTGTGCTTATTTTTCACAGAAAAACTATTGTGTGATGTATGTACACAAACTAAATAGCTTGTGACAATTAGATTAAATACGGAGTCTGAAATAGCAATTGAATGTGAAAGGCCAAATCCCAGCATGGAACTGAACGCTGAGGATTGGTTTGTGTTTTATGATCTCCAAGTGCATGAAATTCTGGGGAATTATGTGAAGAAATTCCACAAAAGCTCAAGTGCCCTTAAAATAGTTGAGGAGGCCTCGCTTCTGTTTTCCCTTGTGTAAAGAAATGCACTTAATTGTATTAAGTATGCACTTACTGTGCACTTTAAATCTTAATAAAAAGATAAAAACTGTACTTGCAGATAACGTATAAATAAATTAAAGGACAGTTAAGTGCACCCGAGGAGAGACCACTTTCATAACATGCTAAACGAAATTTTAAATTCTGTCATTAATTAATTACATGTGACATCAGAGGCTCAACTTTTGCGACACAACAAGAATACCTTTTTTTTTGCGTGAAGAAAACGAAGATAACATAATTTACTCTATCCATCCACATCACTTATGTCTTCCGCTATTTTAGATGTGTATGTGTATGCCTCCCTCTAGTAAAGGCGTAAAAAGCCGCAGATTACGTACATGCATGTGCTTTCACCTTGGATGTTAACAAGGCTGATTACGTCAAGTACGTTAAAAGCTTGTATATACAGTGCGTTGAGCCTGACGGAAGTCATGGGAGAAGTGTAAATTATGTTATTTTTGTTTTAATTCCGCAAAAAAATATTCTCTTAGCATCGCAAAAGTGAGGTTGAGCCACTGATGTCACATGTACTGTTTTACCAATGTTTTTGCAACATTTCTGCTCTTCATACATATTTTACGAGGTGGCTAATTTGTTCAAATTCGTACGACCTCACTCGTACGAATTTATAAGATTTCTGCTAAATCGTACGTATTTTACAAATTGTCAATTATTGTTGTATAAATGAATAAATAAAAATGGATGACCTACTCCTAATCCCGCCCCTAAACCTAACCGTCACTGGGGTTTAGACAAAATCATACAAATGAGGTTGTATGAATTTGTACGAATTAGCCACCTCGTGAAATAAACACAAATTAGTCGTGAGACTGTGTTGGATGTTTCAATACAAATGATATTAAAATACATTTTATTTGATCACAAGTGCATCAGTCAGTACATTAAACAGTTCTCTTTAACTACTTTTCAAAGGACAGTAGAATTATGAAATTAAATAAAAGGGTGTGCTTAGGATACTTAAGACAGTAAAGTGGAAGTAACTTAATTTAATGTGAATTCATTCTAGAATACATTTTTTTAACTGTACTTAACATGCACTTTACATTTGCACTGCAGTGTATTATTTCTGTAAAAAATACTTTATGCTAAGCATGCAGAAGTGTGCGTCTTTTTCACGAGGGTTAAAAGGTGAAATAGTTAATGTGTGCAGTTGTCTTTCCTGTGTTTACATAATCCCTGTTGAAACAGGAAGTTACGGCTTCTCATATTGTAGGTTTCTTACTTTTACTATAGCCAGTATCACTGAGTTTAGCTTTTTTAAATGAAAGCACTGCATGCATTTTTTAAATGAATCTAAATTCCAGCACAGACAGAACAGTATAGATAACTTTAACAAGACTGAAGATACAAACTTGCTTCTTGGTGCCCTTAAAAAAGCTCAGGTGTTTTCCTCAAAACTATTTTAGTATTTACAGAAACAAAGCACATAGTTTATATATATGCTTGCTAACTGTTTAAAGGATAATTCGTCCCCATGTGATCCAAGGTGTGCTTTTTTCTTCCGTTGCACAGAAATTAAGGGTTTTGAGGAAAACATTCAAAGAATTTCTCCATATAGTGGACTTTAATGGCGGTCAATGGGTTGAAAGTCCAAATTGCAGTTCCAGTGCAACTTCAAAAGGCTCTACATGATCCCAGCCACGTATTAAGGGTTTATCTAGTACAATGATCTGTCATTTTCTTAAAACAATAAAAATGCACAAATGTTTGACTTGCACTAGCTCTGTCATGTGTGTCCATGACTTTATGTTGGAAAAGTAACGCATGGTTAGGTCTTCGTCTTTGTACTTCAGTATAGGGAAGGGCGAGAAACTCATGTTCTCCTACAACTTTAACAACGTCATGTTTTACTTTTTTTTGTAAAGTAAGGGCATTTGACTTTGATTGGCTCCCAAATTAGAGGTCCCAAATGTAAAGATAAATGTTTTACTCAAAAACCTACACTTTTTAGCGACTTAAGAAAGACATACATCTTGAATCCCACAAGGGAGGGGGATTATCAGGAAATCTTTATTCTATTAAATTTATAAATAAATTAATAAATAATGCATTTTGGCGGATATAAGCGTTAGCTGTTACTGCTTGCACGTTGCATGACATGAATAGATATTTAGCGTTTTTGTTTTTTTTTTGCTGTTAAAAAGTTGATTCAACATACAGAGGATGTAGCATTAAATGTTTATTAACATTTTTTTCAACGTCATTGAACATTGGTCATGCGGCTAGCCATTCAACCATTCAGCATGTAACCTTGTATCATTGCTGTTTCGTCGTTAAAACAAAACTAACCTTATTTCAACCATATTTCAACGCTGAAGGTCGGTCATGTGCTGGCTGGGTAATGGTTAATTCACTCGTTGATTTGCGTAAAATGTACCTTGCTATTTTGTCTGTGCGATTCAAACATGTTTATGGTGCATTCTATTCATAACATTCTATCATAACGTGTTTATTGCTAGCACAGCCTTTCCGATAATTTGCGTGCAATGTATCCAGTTGCTATGGCAACCTCACATGCTTGCTTTACTTCTAATTATAGTAAAAACTGCTTTTAATGGTAACAAATTGTGACTTTTTACATTTACTTTAGAAATGCTAAAATGTATTTAAAAGTTTGGCTGACCAAATCGACTGGCTTGGTTTGGCCCAACATGTGGGCTAAAAGTCACAAAACTAATTTTAACTAACGTTACATGGGGCCTTTAAAGGGATGGTTCCCCTTCAAGTTGCTGATCCCCACTGACTTCCACACAAAAGAAAAACAATAGTAGTCATCTCTTTAAAACTGCTTTGAAACTTATAAAGCATAATAAATCACCGTCTGCTTATCTGCCATTTGCTCCAGGGCTGTTTTTATTGAGCCTTTTTCTGATCTGAATTCAAATGACAAATACGTTTATGAGTATGTGAAATCAAACTGATAATCATGTCTGACTGAATTTATGACCTTCCTCTTCTGCCCCAGTCTTGCTGTGTGTTGAGTGTCTGACACCTCACATGAGTGAATGGAGTGATATACGTGGGATCTGTAAGCAAACACACAGGGTACAGGGCCCTTGAGAATGGCCCTCTCAGCACCCCCCATAAGAAGCTGTGTCTAGATGAGAGAAGAGGAAGATGTTGGACAAACACACTACCAAAGGCAATTCTGTTTACTCTTCACCCTCCCCCAGTCACCATTTGCTAAAAGCTGGCAGTGCCATTTCACTGGCCCCATGGCAACAGGAGAATATGTCACTGGGGTAAGTACTTTCTCATGATGTCATGAATTCATTATCTTGGCACAATGAAATACTGCATTGTCTGGTGCTCTGATAAGCCTCCTGCCGGAGAGGGGACTATTTATGATTACTTCAAATGATGCTCCTTTTATCAAGATGAAGTTGTCAGTTAATAAAAACTATATTGTTTACTGTACACTATAAAAAAAAAAAAAAAAAATCGGTAAAATTTACACTGTGCCAGAATTCGACTGTAAAAAGTACTTCAATGAATTTACAGTTAAATACCGTAATTTCATTAACTGATATAATTTTACTAAACCAACCTATTTATATTGAAATCTGTTTTTATCTTTGAATTACACTGATAAGCACCAAATGCAGGTGATGATGAGGAAGTCACTTGATGAACCAAAGCCCATCACAAGCAGCTTTTAAATATGAGCATGTATAGAAGATGCTCAGTGTCATTAACACTAAACACCATCATTTAAGTTTTGGCCATTTGCAATCTATATTAAGCTCCTGTGTCAATATTTCAAACATTAAACAGCACAACAAAACATTGTAAAAACATTTAAAGTGCCATAATTCATTTAAAACAATGTGTTTACATAGGAAAGCAGATGAGGCCGTTATATATTGGTTCAGTGTTTTTCTTATATTGGTTTTCTATAGGAAAGCACTTAACGTGAAACTTTGCACATTGCGTTTATATTCTGGCTTCATCTGCTTGCCTGTAAAGCTGCGTTTTGCTGGGCGAGGGTTTCCATCAAGAACCTTTAACACCTGAAGAACCCTTCGGTTTCATAAAAGGCTCTAAAAGGTTCTTTAGATTATAAAATGATAAGAAAGAGATCTAACAGAATCACAGTGAAGAACTTTTTAAGCACCTTTATTGTTAACAAGATACTAGAACACTTTTGCCAGTGAAGCCCATTAAACGTGGACAGATACACTGTTAGCAACTGCATTTAGAATGTCCGATAAGGTACGGTTATACGGTTACCCCAAAAAGTTTGCAGTTCAACAAAAGCACTATTGGAAAGAACATTAATTTTTGGAACAGCATGAGGCTGAGTGATGCCACAGTTGTCATTTTGATTGAGCTATTCCTTTAATCAAGTGCTTTGGTGTCACTTTAGGCTTGAGGTTCTCCCAGATCTTAAATCTGATGAGCGTACAGACATTAGCATTTGTAGAGAAACTATGTCTCCATTAATTCAGAAGTAGGCATCTCTTCAACACTTAAATATCAACGGCTGAGTCTGTCTGCAAAGCCGGTTGTTTGTTCAGAGTAAAGAGCGTCTGTGGTGTTACGTGGCTCTAACGGAGCCCTTGGCAACCAGAGCGGCCCACGCTGACCCAGACCACTTCACAGAGGATGTGAGTGGACCTGAACTAACCCAGGATAAATTCAGTTGTTAGAATGAGGGCAGACGGGGTCGTAGCAGTGTCACGCAGACAACAGCCATTGTGAGGTGACAATGTTGGTTTGGGCTCAGCAGGAAACAGCAGGCGGACGGGCTGTGATGATGGATGGCTCTCTCCGTGGTACAATGGACGAGGAGATTGATAGATGGGAAACACAGACGGAGGGCCACACAGAGGCGGATGTGAACGGTTTGCTCCGGGACAAAGTGAGAGTGATGGAAAGGTGGGGGTTGAAAGACATTGACAGAGACATTGATGATATTCCACAGATGTGTGCGAGATCGTTGTTTCCTTTTGAAATCATGATTATCTTTGGTGTAGATATCGTGGATTAAAAGTAAAACAAAACAAAAAAAGGCTGTGGTTACAATAATTTTGCCATGGTGAAAGGGTGAAATAGTTAGGCATGACATAAAGCAGAGAGACAGACAATACATTAAATAATTAGCTTATTAGAAAATATGAATTAATTAACAGGTGGAGAGAGTAAGAGTAAAAACAGTATATACATATATAGTGCTGTCAGATGATAATCATTAATTAAATAAATGATCAATTGTAATTGTTATTACTTTTAAATAATTTTTTTTGTTTACATAAATATGTGTGTACTGTATACATTTATTATGTGCATATATATACATATTTATATAAATACAAACACATGAATGTATATATTTAATATATTTATTGTTGTATATAATAATATAAAGATTTTTCAAATATTTTTTTTTTATATATCCTTTGTGTGTGTGTGTGTACTGGTTTGACTATACTTGTGAGGAACCAAATGTCCTCACTTATATAGTGAAAGATGAAAACAAC
>JAUCNO010001440.1:963394-974257 GCA_032353835.1 Enteromius viviparus
ATATATTAATGTTATTATTATTATTTTAACATGCATTTTTTAATTAATAATAATAGATAATAAATAAAATAATAATACTAATAATAGTATAGTATACTAATAAAAGTGTTCAAAAGTATGGGGTTAGTTTTGAAAAATGTCTTCTGCTCATTAAGGCTGGTAAAACTTTTTCTTTTCTTTTTTTCCCCACAAATTAAACATTTTCAAAAAGTAATGTATTCCTGTCATGGCAAAGCTGAACTTTCAATAGTCATTAATGTAAAAAGCCATGCTTTAGAGAGATTTTATCATGGTGAGATGATATAGTTACATAAAGCATTACAAAGTCACATTAAATGAAATATGATATGATACGATACGATACGATCTGATATCAATAAACAGATTTTTAAAAGATGTGAATGCAGCCCATTCATACATTTTTGAGCTGCTTCTTGTTTGAAGGTTCTAAAAAGTCTCAAATGTGTAGCAAATCCTCCAACTTTGTCGCAGCTACTAGAAACAAACAACAATAGTGTCATCTCATACAGGAAACCAATCTCTTAGTGTCTCATCTCTCTGCCAGGAAAGACTACAAATTACTACTGTTAGTCATGTAGGCTGCAAGCCAAGTGCAAACAGGTTCATTGGCCTCTATATGCAATCACCTGATGGAATTCAGGCCTGTTTTTTCCAGCACAACAAAAGAGCTCTGTTTGCAGACACTCTCTGCTCTGATACAACTTATGTATGAAATGAGGAGGGGGAGGTTACAAAATAAAGCTTTTGAAAAATATGTTTCAGATATGCGTTTAAAACAAATAGTCAGAGAAACATAAGAATAAAATGTATGTTATATAAATAATAATAAAACAATTATTTACTCATGTTTTTGAAATGATTTTATTTTTGTTTGTGAGTTTGTTTATTTCAGTTTCCCACTTTGAGCTAGAACCAATCTGAAAATGTTCAGACCAACACCTCCAGACAGGACATGAGTGATATCTGCTAGAAAGTAAACGGGCAGAGATGTGTCACAAAACAGAAGCATTGATCCACAAACACCATCAGATTATAATCTTTACACTATCTATGGCGGGTGCCTGTGTGATGACAGCTCTATGAACAGGGACAAGTGTGTGTGACAGCTGAATCATCAGCTGTAGAAAGAATGGCTGAGCAGAGGGAAAGTACATATTACAACAGTCACACACACACACACACACACACACACACACACACCATCAGCAGTGGTTGCTGCACATATGCACAATCCAGACATTTATATTCTTCATGAGAGCGACAGTAACATCTCATGCCTCTGGAAAATGAGCTCAGGCAAGGAGAACAACTGAAGGAAGACAAAAAAGGATATTTTCTAAAGACAGCAGGTGGAAGAGTCAACGCTATACGCTGTATATTATGTCCACAAGGTAAACAAAAGTGATAGGGCTGTAAATCATTGAGAGTGATGTGAGAAGATATTGCATTTTCTCACAAGGAAAACGATTTGCATGCAATGCAACTAAAATGCATTATTATTTATATGCAAAACTTTGACAATTCATATATATATATATAATGGCAGCCCACAGGTTGTGTTGAGACTCTAGGAAATCTCTAGTTTATAAGAGTATGCAGCCAGTGCTTCTGCTCTTCTGTTTTGAGTGGTGTTCTCAGATAAAGAGTCATTTGTGAGCATTTCTCTGGCCGTGTTGTTGAGGGTCATGCTCAGATATATCCACACACATTCCTCTCACTGACTGACCGAATGCCTGGCTGCTCAGACAGTTGTTGCAGTTTGCTGCCGTGAGCTCAGAGATTGATTAAGGGTGGACAGACGTGCCTCTTAAACTGGAATATGTGCTGACAAAAAATTCCCTCAACCTCTGCTATCTGTAACATGTATGGCTGCTCAGGAATGTCAGATGCCATGAATACCCCACTTACACAGATAATGTGAGTAAGTGGACAGGTTCTATAAGTAAACTCCAGGAAGATTTACTTTTGGTCTCATATGTGTGTGTGTGTGTGTGTGTGTGTGTGTGCTGTCAAACGATTAACTGCATCCGAAATAATACTAATGTGCCCCAAATAAGCATTTAGACAAAACAGGCTATGATTTTTTAAATAAAATCACTGTACCACATAACCTTATGGTTACAGTTGTTGTTGTTTTTTTTCCTCTTCACATTTTCAAAACATCAAACTTTTTTAAACTTCTTTGCATTGATTCCTGTTAAGCCACAGGATATTGCATCATTATCAGGTGTTAACCCACTTTACAGGTCACATCTGTGATAATTATCATTTAGAAGTGGGTTCTTACAATGTACGCGTTTTGAGTTTTGTCATATTGATGTTTACAGACTCACATGTTACGGTCAAAACATCCAAGGTTCCAGGGACTGCAACATACTGTGCCTTTTCAGT
Source organism: Enteromius viviparus (assembly GCA_032353835.1). Taxonomy (NCBI): domain Eukaryota; kingdom Metazoa; phylum Chordata; class Actinopteri; order Cypriniformes; family Cyprinidae; genus Enteromius; species Enteromius viviparus. The sequence goes on from JAUCNO010001440.1 coordinate 965,807, forward strand.
TCTCCGAAGCTATTTTTGCATTCCCATCCAGCCAGTTTTATCCAGATGCACTGCGCCCTCTAGTGGCTGAGGGACGCTTGGCCTGGTCCGGTGCACTGCAGAGTTTAGCTGATAGAAACTCACCTGCACCTGTGATTTTCTAATGATCCTGGCGACACTGATTGATTAGCATGCTCATGTGTGTTTTATTGGAATTAAGTCCCGTTCACACCAAGCACGATAACTATCTAGATAGTTTTTGCGTCCACAGCAGTGAACGATATCGTCTGTTTCTTAAAAGCTCAAGCGTGTCTGCCGCTTTAAATTCCCAAGCGCGTGATAACAGAATTGATTCTGATTGGTGCTCAATGTCTATATCGTTCTTCAGCTGGAACAAATCGTTTTGAAAGGATTCCAACGATATCTTTTATCATAGTAGTTGTGATGTGGACGCTGCTATTCAACGATCTTGTAGAACTATATCGTTATCGTGCTTGGTGTAAACGGGCCTTAGAGCTACGCTCTGCAGGAAAGTGAATCACGTGGGCCAGATTTGAGAAACCCTGGTCTATAGAATGTTACAGAAGTTGGATTTTCGTAGCGAGGCTAAAAATATTTATCATCTTCAGAAAAAAAAATCTCACTCACATACACACAGACGACATATTTCATGCCCAAAAGGACATGGAGTTGCTCAAATTTCCGAGCATGACAAATGAAGTTTTAAGATGTGGCACTGAGATGGCAGCCATGACTAAAGCCAAGCATCACATTAAAGACACTCTCTGCACAGCTCAAATTTTAATTCAGAATTTTTATACAGTAGTGACCGTTAATCAAAGACGTCCAAACTATTTAGCAGAGGAAAACTCACAACATTTTCAATAAAATGTGATTTGGATTACACAGTCTTTAATTTACACCAGCCTTTTTGGTTTGAGTCTAAAAGACTTAAATATTACACTTCCGCTAGTTCAGTGCACGTTTTTTAAAAAGTGCTTCAGAATACTATTTCAGTCTTTCCAGAGGGAATGTTTTCCAACTAAATCTTTTCTCAGTGTTCCGGTTAACCATTCCACTCTCAACCTCACTAAACACCACTGCATTCTGATTCCAGTTAAATAAGTAGATATAAAAATCAAGCTCGGCATTGCTTCAGATTCACTTGAAACTCAAACTGGAAACTTTCGAGTTGATTTTGGCGAAACTAGTAGGTAATCCAGGAACTCCATGCACACTTTATACATACTGCATTAGTCTTTTGCAGATCATGTAACAAGCTAGTATGCTTTTCTCAACACAACCCAGTGCTTCATGCAGCGTTTTGGAGCAGCTCAGCCAGGGATGCTGCAGAGCACGCGGTGTGACCAGATGAAACATGTAGTACATTATTAACAAATGGCAAATTTATAAGCACACTATTGTTTTAAAGACCATAGCAAAATAAAATAGAGCCATCTATGCATTTTTGTCCACCAAGAATAAGTTTGTTAGCTGAATGACTTCAGAATCAGAAGTGTTAATGTCATGTGGATTACATTGGCACCCATTCACTCCAGAGTATTCGTTAACGCGCAAATGATGCAATGCTAAGTTTCTCAAACTTCGGATGAATAAACAAACTTGTCTAGATCTTGGACAGCCTGAGATTAAGTACATTTTCATCAAATATTTCAATTTTGAGTCAACTAGTCTACTGCTGAATTGGTTAAAGTCTTTAACACAACCTCTCATGGTGCATTGATTAATATGCAGGTATATTAAGTAAATTTGCTTCAGTAAAAACTTAAGTTACTTAAACAATTATTTTTTATTTTCCTCCACAAATAAAACAGTAAGTCATTTCATGACAGGAATCACTTCTACAGCAGAAGCATTACTTTACCAGAATATACAGAGCAACCTCAGACTGAAAGACATATGACTGAAGCTCTGGGTGCTGCTAATAAATTACAGATCCGCAATAGGCTTGTGCGGCCAGTACGGATGCTTTGCCTTGTCCAGCTTGGTCTCTGGAAAGGTGTTGTTAAGATCTTCTATGGTCATCTGATCGAAAGGAATCATGTTCCTGAGCTTTCCAAGCTGCCAAGGACAAAAAGAAGGGGAAAAGTATTACAACTTGACTACTCAATATTAATTGGGTCGGCAAGCAATCGTTATTTATTTTAAATATATGACACAGCTTCATGTTCTGGTCCATCTGCACAAACATAAAATGGGTTGGCACTTACATGCACTTTAGAGTAATTGACTAAGATAGTCATCTAGCACTATTCCAGTCTCTCAACACAGATTGAACTTACCTCCTTCTCATACTCTACAATGCGAGCTTTAGATGATTCCATGTAAGCAGCCGCAGTTTTATTCTAAAATACATCAAGAGACAACATAATATGCACATGCCCTTAAAAAAATGCATTTGACCTAGTACAATAAAACATACTGACCTGCTATTAAAATTGTTGATCTCTTCAAACATTAATTTGCTTTATCACTGAAAATTGTTCACTGACGTGTTGAAATATCTGCTAACCTTTTACGATGAGGTTCATTAGTTAACATGAACTAAGAATTAACTATACTTCTACATTATTTATTTCACGAGTTCGTACCTGTCGGTAATCGAGTATAAATAAGCGAAGCTTGTGTGGCGTGCAGCCCAGGGAAAATACTCAGGGTTAGGATGGCTGCCAAGCCCTAGGGCGGACGGCACGTTCCTAGCCCTGAGTGCTCCCTCCGGAAAAAATGAAAAGGAGCTGGGGCGGAGAAGGGATACTAAGATCGAAATATGGGATTTATATGGCGAGGCTAGGAATCTGAGGGGGCGGAGATCATGCACTCCTCCCGAAACTGGTTTAGCAAACTACCTTTAATGTTAATTTCAGCATTTACTAATGCATTATTAAATTCACAAGCTGCACTCTCTAACATTAGTTAATGCACTGTGAGCTAACATGAACAAACAATTAATTACTTATTTAATTACTTAATTATTTTTTTTATTAACTAACATTAATAAGAATGACTAAATACTGTAATAAATGTATTGTTCATTCATGTTAGTCAATACATTAATGCTAACAAAGGACACCTTATTGTAAAGTGTGACCAAAAAAAAAATCTTTGGTGTGTTCATTGAATCAATAACAGGCATGGTTTACTAAAAAATAGGTTTAAGTGGCTGTTGGGTCAGTATGATGAAACCAATTCAGAGCAAATATATAAATACTGATAAACTCAGCTGACACCGAACAGCCGAAGCATGAGGAGAGACTCACAGCGTCCTGCTCCTGGGCATCGATCTTTGCTGTCTGAGTGTCCACTGGCTCAGGGACGGTCAATGCAGCGAACTGTAGATTGAGAAACGGAAGCCTGTGAGACAAATAGCAGAGCAAAAAAACTGAGAAAAAGAGTAAGCACTGGACTCACCTTCTTCTCGAACTCATCCACCATGCCTGCTTTAGCCACAACACTCCTGTAGTGACTCCAGTCGATGGTAGCTGGTTTCTCTGGCAAGGATTTAAGTCTGCGAATGAAAAAAATAAATAAATACTTTAAAGTAAATAATAATTGACTTGTTTTTGACAGGGAATTCCAGTTTCTGTCATTTGCAAAATCAACATCTAAATCCAAAAACCTGTGTTTGTGTATTTCAGCATTTATATCAATCCATCACCTTTATTTCTATAGCGCTTTTAACAAGAAGTACTGTTTCAAAGCATTAAACAGTATCAGAGTCTTTAATGTATGGCGACAAGATTAAACACTCAATTTTCAGCTGAAGGCACGTCGCTGTCTATATCAGCTCCGTTTCAACAGGATCTTTATAAAAAGGATTTGCACGACTAGTCAGAAGTTTGGAAGATTTTTGAAAGACGTCTCTTAAGCTCACCATTGCTATACTTATTTGATCAAATACACAGTAAATCAGTTATATTGTGACATTTACAAAAAAAAAACTAAAAAAACATTATTATTCTCTGTGAATCTAATTTAAATATAAATGTATTCCCGTGATGCAAAACTGAATTTCAGCATCATTACTCCAGTCTAGAGTGCCACACGATGCTTTGGAAGTAAATCTAATATGCTGAGTTGCTGCTCAATTATCTATTATGATCAATGGTGAGTTTTGCTGCTTTCCCCCCCCCCCAGGATTGTTTAATGAAAAGGTTCAAGTGAACAGCATTATTTGAAACAGAAATATTGTGTAACAATATGACTGTCGCTTCTGATCAATTTAATGTGTCCTTGATAATTAAAAAGTATTAATCCTAAATGGTAGTGTTATATATATATTAAATAAATTAAATCATGTAGCTTCACAATATAATATAACTACACCCTGGCCAATGCATCAGAAAATTTAATTTTTGCCTAATTTTGTCTGGACAGCTAAACTGCTTGTGACTGGACTGAGACTAATAAAAAAGAAAAATAAGTACCGATTTAATATCTTGAGAAAGGGGAAGTGCTCAATAAAAAACAGACACACTTATTACCAGGACAGTCAACTGACCTGCACCTGACCTATGGCTATTCGCTCAAGGGCACAATGATGATGGTTTATATATCTCCCCTTGATTGTTCAACAGCAAAAAAGAGAGTTTAGCTTCAACGCTAATCAAACAAACCTGAAAGAGCTAATTTAGGTCTTAACGGTTACTTGGAGTGAGTTTTAATTAGAGTCGGTGCTTAACTCTGCCGGGCTGCTGCTCTCCAGGATCAGGGTTAGGGGTTCGCCACCCCTAAACTAGGGTAATAAACTACGTGCTGGTCAAACTGTGTGGCTGATGTCCTTCGTGTAGAGCAGTAGTCAGACTCACTTTGCTGCGATGGAATCACTGCGGGTCTTCAAGCTGTTGAACATGGCTCTCTGGTTTGGCGGGACCCTCTCTGCAAACGCCACCCAGTCAATGGCCTTTATAGCTGCGCGGCGACCTGCCATCTCTCTGCTCCTGTCAAAACATTCAATGCAGACATGGTTAAGAAGGACAAAGAACTTTAACTTAAGCTAACTGCACCAAATGCATGCAAAGCAAATAGTTTTGAAGCATCAGCTGTAACAACTCTATAAATATGACATAACATTATATTATTATGATAAAGCCAAGTGCTTAATGTTGCCTAGAGTAAAATACGATAAGGATTATAACTAATCGGTCACACAACACCAACATGCACTAAGAGAGACACCAGCCGGGTGGCTCTAACTCAACCTTAGCATAACGTTAATGGGGGAAAACGTTATAGCATTTAAAAAGATTTTTTTTTTAAAAATCGTTTTCCGTTTTAATAAGAAATTAGGTTAATAAAAATATCTGCAACGAAAAGCCTTCTGTACACAAGTGAACAAGACAAGGTCAGCGTTTGACTTATAGAAGATAAACACAAACATAGCCACCCAAAGACCGCGTCTTTTCTCAAAAACAGGGAAGATGAAACCTAATGTTTGTTATTTATTCAAAGAAAACAAACGGCGTTGTAATATTTATCAAAAAGCTGTATTTCGACACGTACTTACTGCTCAAGGATCCAGCCGCTGCAATGACAGAAGCGTGATGGCCGCCGGAGAACGGAAACGCGGTTAAGAAAGCGGCGCTCGTTACTGACACCCTGCGGACCGGAGAAACACGACACTGCGCCGCGCTTACACTAGAGCGCGCCAAACACACATATCTTTCATCACTTTTAGTTTGAGTAGTTGTCAGGCCATCCTTGAACATCTGACAAAATGTATTTTCAGCAGAATAAAAATTAAAATCAATAGCCAACTCTTTCAAGAAAAAAAGGATTGCTAAAGTATTGTTAAGTTTTTTAATAGGCAATCTAGAGGTCTGCACACATTTAGTCTAAAATCTAACAATAATTAGGCTGTTAATTCTGTTATTAAACTATTTAGCTACATTTATGGAAACTGTGGTGTTGCTTTTATATAAAATCTTGAGAAATTGCTGTGGGATGCCCCTTAATGCTTACTGAATCAGTGTTTAGTACCATTTTATTTTTGTATGTTGATGGAGTTTACCATGGTAAAAGTTTATGGTTATGTTAAAGTCAGCGAGGTAAAGTGCATTTCCTCAAAACACTAAACAAACCCAAAAATCAGATATTACAGTAATGGGTGGACAAATACACCAAGATTTCTGAGGAAAGTTAATCGGGTAATTGTAGAAGTACCTATAGCTGCATGGTGAAGTCATGCTGTAGAGTGGCAGGGAAGACAAGAAGCTCAGGTTTTGCAGGCTGAGCTGTAGGTGATGTTCTTTCATCCATGTCGAGATGTCCACCAGGCAGCTTGAGATCCGACTGTTGGATCATCTGGTTGAAATGAGATATAGAGCTGTGTGTCGTCGGCATGCAACGGAGAAGCCATGTGCCTGAATGATGGGATGTAGTGTATATGGAGAAGATAAGGGGTCCAAGAACCGATCCCTGAAGAACCCCAGGGACCAGTTGATGTGCTTTGGATACCTTTCCTCCCCAGGCCACCCTGAAAGACCTACCAGTGAGATAGGATTCAAACCAGTGGAGTGGGATGCCTGTGATGCCCATGCGAGGGTGGACAGGAGGATGATTCACTTTCACAGTATCGAAGTCAGCAGATTGATCCAGAAGAAAAAGAACTGTTGATTTAGGATCAGCTTTAACAATCAGCAAGGCTTCCTTGACCTTCAGAAGCACAGGTGATAGGCCCACATACTGTTGTTGTTTTGTTTTTGTTTTTTTGAAAGAATTATTTACATATTTACACTAAGCCCTTTCAGTGTTCAGCTGCCCCATGGCATGTTGTGTTGGCTAATTTATTTAAGTGGATGACGCACGTCTCCTTGTTTACTATTTTAAGGCACAGTCATTTTAACCTGTGCTGGTCTTAAATTTCACCTGTCTGCATGTTTGTGGCTGTTTCTCTGGGTCATTATAGAAAGTAGAGAAACAGGTCCCTATAGAAAATTGCTGCATTATTTTTGTTCAATGCTGTATTGAGATTAAAAAAAAAAATGTCTTCAGAGAGGTAACAGGTTTAGCAGTTGTACGGTTACTTTACAGTTTCAGCTCCAATTTATATTATTATATTATATTATATTATATTATTATATTTATATTATATTGCACAGGCTGTTTTTGAAGACGCTTTTGTGGAAATTTCCCCCAAAATATTCAAATATTCTAATATTCTGGTCTGAACATTTTATATATATATATATATAGCCTATAGCCTATATTAGTGAGGTCTATATGGTAGTTTGGTAGTATGGTAGTAGAAAAACGTCGTCTTATCGTGATGGGATGCCCTGAGCATTGACGTGGATGCGATTGGCGACCCTGTCATGTTATTACGTCAGAGTCCGATAGCGTGTCAAATGGGCAGTGATTAAGAAATCATAACGTAGTTTATACAGTCACGAGTTGTGTCTAATCCCGTCTGCATGCATCCCGTCTCTCTCTCTCTCTCTCTCTCAGTCCCGCGGGTCACAGGGGCAGGGGCGGGTGTGCGGTCATCAGCAGCACACACACGAGGACCACTCGGCGTCAAGTACAGATGTCTTCGTCTACCTCCTAAAGGTGAGGGGGAAAACATATTGCTGTTTATTTGGTTGAACTCAGCCGGACTTAATAACCTGCTGGCTGCTTTATCGGAGTTCGTGCTGAGCTACAGATGACTTACTGTAAATAAAGCAGGTGTGTTGTGTATTTATCTTTTGACCTCAGCTTTATGATTTGCGGTATAAAGGTGAGATATCTGATCATCTAGATACTTTATGTTGTGGATCAGGGCACTTTTAATAGTCTTATGATAACATTAATTACTCGCGCTGTGCCAGTATGAAATGATACGTTATGGCTTGCCAAGCGCTCTCATGGAGACAGGTGAACAAAATATGAAGCGTATGAACGAATAAACATAATTTTCGGTCGTCGACACTGTTATGGTCCTTACATGTAACCGGTGCTTTTCAGGAACTGATTGCGTTATCTGCGCGTGATGCTGCGCCGGTCTACGTTGGCAATAGAGCAGAAAAGAATAATGAAAAATTATAAAACTTTCTTTTAAAGCTACATCGTATGCTTATGCTACGTCAAAACATCAGAAAAGTTTTTCTGGTGTAGCCTATAATAAAGAGATAAAGTATGCTACATATGATCAAACTAGAGTAATATGATGACGTAGGTCTACGAATAAAAAAAAATCAGTTTTAAGAAGGTTAAGTGAATGTGACATATATACACCTGAGACCAATAAATGTTTTGACTAATGCATTTCAAAAATGTAAATGCAAAAATGCAGGTACCTTTCGATCAATGAAGCACATTGTTTATAATCCTAAGTCAAAATAAAATATTTGTATACACAGCCCAAATATACTACATTCTACACACACACACACACACACACACACACACACGTCTGGTTTGCTATCCTTGTGGGGACTCTCCATAGGTGTAATGGTGTTTCTACTGTACAGACTG